>JALLAY010000089.1:0-22410 GCA_036939635.1 Cyclotella baltica | reverse complement strand
GATCAAAAAACACTAGCTTCGCACGTGTTATTTTTTTGTAACAGTCATTAATCCCACAAAACTTTGTATGTATGACAATTGGATAAGATTTGTTGCTTGGAAAATTTCAAAATTTTGTCATTTAGATAGATACATGAAAAATATGTAAAGAAAGGCAAAGGGGTTAAACTAACAAAGGGATAATCCCATCCGTTCAAACGGACACCCTCATCATAAGATACCCCAAGAGTATCCGTTCATCAAATTGGAAGGATATTCATCTCAACTCTCGGTATCTTTGTATATAAAAAAGAGAAAAGTGCGATGCCAATCTTCGCCTAATGGAATAATATCAATTCCTACGTGATTGAAGTGGTGGCAGTGTTGTGGTATGTTGATGCCGACCTTTGTTTTGATGATTTCTGCCTCCTTGAATGATGAGATGGATCGATTGACTGAGATGCACCACTCCCATTGGATTGGGTAGACCTTCATCTTTTTAATTGGTTGTTGGCTCAGTTAACTGGTTAACAAACGCCTCAATAGTGAAGGCGAAGAGAAGGTCGTTTCAATCAATGTAGATCGCAGGAACAATTTAACAGCTGACAACTGATGGACATTAATAATTTGCACATCTTGTGAAACATTCTACATCGGGGATTTTAACATTGCCATATCTTACACCCAACGCTACCACTAACATCCCTAACTTTCAAGTCCAAACAACAACCACAATTAAAATGCTCGAATCACTTAACGATCAATTCTTCATATCAGTAACTTCCACCGCCCCCTCCACCGACGGTCGATCCACCCTATTCGACAACGATGACATCTCCCCCTTCCCCACATTCGACGAAGAATCCTTAATTTCAGGTAACTCCATCGAAACCGAAGTAGAAGAAAGCGTGAGCGAGAATGGCACCGTCGTAACAGAGCAGGAGGACAGTCGCGCCAGTCGAACAAGTCGAAGCACATCCTCCTCCGAAGAAGAGAGCACCACCTCCGAATCCTCGGCTCCAACCATTCCAGAAGACATTGGATACGTAATTGATGCCAACGGTGTCTCCCTCCTGGCCAATTTGAATAAGAAATTGTTGGAAAATCGCTACGGTAAGGATTATAAATTCGACAAGGTCCCGGTCCAAACCAAGATTGACGTGGATGATGCCGTATCCACCATGAATCGAATGGAGGGATTGTTGAATATCCCCAATGATGGTGATGAGAAGTTTGATTTGGTGGCGATACCAAAGTCTCCTTCTTCTACTTCACGATTGGAGTTGGTTAGGACTTTGAGTAATAATAAGGATGCAAAGGAGGTGGAATTGAATAAAATGATGGAGAATTTGACAAAGGATGATTTACAGGTTTTGTATAAGGCGATTATGGGGAAGGAAATGCCCGTGGAGAGTGTGGAGAGTCGTGAGGATGACAATACTGGTAGTGAGTCTAGAGATGTTGGTGGTGAGCCTCAGCAAAACTTTCGACTATCCAGTCCAAGGAATGGAGGTAGAGATGTAAGTAAGGATGTTGAGGCTGAGAGTGCTAGGAGTAATGCTTTGGATGTTCCGTTGCCGAGTATTTTGGAAGAGAGTTTGTCAGGAAGTAGTGCTACTGGTTCTACTAGGTCGGGTACCAAGAAGAGCGAGACTGTTGTCGAGGCTGGCAATGCTGAGACTGTGACGGAGAGTCAGGTTGCAAAGGATACAGTGTCTAGGGAGAAGGTGGATGAGGAAGAGACTGCACTGATGACTACAGAGAGTGGCAAGGCAAAGAAGGGATTTGGGAGAATCAAACAGTTTTTTAAGAAGAAGAGCAAGATGTCCACCGCCACCACTGCCAAGCCCAGCAACAAGTCCAGCTTTGGAGCCATAATGTCTAAGAGCAAACTCAGAAGATCCCTGTCTAAATCCAGGTCTGCCAAGATTGAGCAAGAAGAGCGAGAAGGTCCCCCACAAGAAGAAAGTGAATCTCCATCACCGTTCAAACCCGATCCACAAGGAACACACGCTGAAAAACCAGACACCGCAGAAGGAAATCAAGACAATGAGTTTCACGGCAACAGAGAAAAACTTATTGATGCCGATGCGGCTATTACTAGGATTAATCAAATTAATGAGGATGAGATGGAGGCTAGAGATGCTGCCGCTGAGGTTGCACATCATGTTGAGACTGATGCAGGTAAGGCTGAGAATGTGGAGAATGCCCCGGCATCTGAAGCTCAGGATGGTCAAGTCGCAGCGGTTGGTGATGAGAACAAAGAGACAAGCTCGAAAGGATCCAAGGACCCACCTGAAGAAATTAAAGAGGCGTTTGGTTCCATGGAGGCTGTGGCTAGTCATGAAAATGCTGAAGGAGTTGTTGTCAATACTACATCTGCTGCTGCGACTGCTCCTCCAACCCAGCCTTTGTCGCCTGTAGCCGAAGCCACTCTTGAATCTACTGAAGTTGCACCCCAACCAGCCGTGGAAATTGCCTCACCAAATGCCGCGTCCAAGGTCCCCTCGCCAACGAAACGAGTAGCCACTCCAACAGACTCTCCAGTGATCAAGGTGGGTCGAACCGACTCTGATCTCAAATCCGTTGTATGTGAAGTAAACGAAAACGGAGCCGAGGTTGAAGTCCTCGAGACTTCTTGGGCACCTACTACAGCCACCTCACCTCTCGAAATTGATACGACTAGTAACATTGCTCAACTAGAGGTTCAACCAAACCTATCCCCCGTAGCAGAAGAATACAGCATTGCCCTAGCAGAACACACTCACGCCCTTATGACGGATCAAGGTGAAAAGACCTTTGGTAGACGATTTGGTAAAGCCGTACGAGGGAAGAAGGATAAATCATCCTCTCCTGAAGATGTCAAGTTAACTCCTGATAATCCCGTGATTGAAATTCCATTGTCGCAAGTTAAGCCGAGAAAGAGTTTGTTGAGCAAGTATGCTGAGAAGAAACCGAAGGAGTGTCCCAAGTCTCCTATGGCTAAGGGTAAGGAGGAAATGAGTAAGGATGGAAAGGTTACAGAAGGTCAAGCTGTTATGGAAACTCCATGTTCAGAGGTCAAGCATAAGAGGTCGTTGTTGAGCAAGTACACCGAAAAGATTAGTTCACCGACATCTACCAAGGTTGAAGCCGGAGCTTCCAAATCAATGACACCAGCGACCAAGGGGGCGACGGCCGAGAAGGGGAAGGCAAAGGTGAAACCTACGCCGAAACAAAAGTCTGCGGCGAAACGGGTGCTCAGTCCGCTGAGGAAAAAGTCTGCCAAGGCTGTGAGTCCTCCTCCCACTTCACAAGCTCCAGGCGAAGCAAAGGGTGCCAAGTCAAAAGCTAAGGAGTCGACGGAAGCGAAGGATGCCAAATCCAAGGCAAAAGACTCGACGGAAGCAAAAGATGCCAAATCCAAGGGGAAAGACTCTCCTCAACCCAAACCATCCAAGGTTAAATCATCTCCCAAGGCATCAGAATCTCCCTCCGATCCTCCTTCCAAGAAATCCGACGACGCCAGCGTCTCGTCCAAATCCAAAAAGAGCAAAAAGTCCGTCAAAGCCGACGTCCGCACACCCAAAGCCGACAACAAAAAGACCAAATCCGAAACCAAAGCAAATACCAGAACTCCATCACCCGAAATATCCCAATTCGAAACCAAAGAATCAACCTCCTGGTCTCACAAGGGCTCAACTGAATCCGAAGATCCATTTATAGTCAAAGACCGTACCGAAAGCGGGAGTCAACACTTTCCATCGATTGAGGGATGGGAGAATTCCGACATGGAGAGCTTTGAGGAGGCTGGTGGTCTTTGTGGTTTTTGTGGTAGTCAGAATCAACAGCGTAGTGCAAAGAGTGATTGGTTAACTAATATGGAGAAATCATTTACTCAAATGATGGATTATTGGGATCATACCCCCGAAGAGGCTTTTGAGAGTCAAAAGATTTATGATCGGGAGGATGACGATGATAGGAGCAAATGTTCGAGGTTTTCCAAGAGGAGCAGAAGGAGCAGCAGGAGTAAGAGCCGAGGTAAGTCCAAGTCGAGGGGGGATGATGATGAATCGAGAGAGGGTGATAGGTCTACTGCTGCGAGGTCGAGGAGCAGGTCGGTCAAGTCCAAAGGTGACAAGTCAGTCAAGTCGAGCAAGTCGAAGTCTCGTAGCAAATCTGCGAGTGACAAGGCTGCCAAGAAGAGTGAAAAGCCTCAAGCCAAATCTACCCAAGCTCAAGATAAGAAGATCATCAGCAAGTCGTCAAGTGAAACATCATCAAAGAAAGAAAATGCTGGTGTCAAGGCTGCACCAGCAAAGGTTACACGCAAAGGTACACCACCACTTGTTGAATCAAAGTCCACCAAGTCCAGCTCCAACACTGCCGGTGCTAAAGGCAAAACTAAAAATGCCGCCACAACCAAAGCAGCACGCAGCTCGCCCAACCCCAAACCACCTCAGAAAAATGGCAGTACTTCAAAAACACCAAGCCCTACTCCTGATCCACCGGCAGGGAAAGCCACACAAACCCTTAAAAGTAAAGCAACTGGCCGTAACTCCAAAACACCCAGTCCCAATCTTACCACTGCAAAAGGTTCAACGACAAAACCAGACACCAAGAAGGTAACAAATAAGCTGAGTAGAGTTTCGAAAAAGAAATGAGATGATTCTTAGAGAAAGAGCCGCAATACCATCTTGTATTATTTTGGATGGTATTGCTGCTTAATATTAATGTCGTTGGTGTTGAAAAGTATAGTTATAATATGTAATTGTGTATAGCGTTGGTTACGGAAGTTAGTTAGTTGCTTATGTATCATAAGTTGTAGCTTGGAACACACTCTTGCCATTTGGTATCATTAACTAATTATATCCTAATATCCCCAAACTCAGAGTACTTGACATCACATCCACTTCAGAGCCATAACGCTCAGACGGTCCGCTCAACATTCAGAACTCAAACTTCATTATGGTGATTTTAGGTGGTGGTTCTTTCACACCCTCCTCAACTGCTCTGGACCTATTGTCAAAGACGATACTGAACACTACCTCCTTGAATTTGAATCCGATCATGACAATGTTGGTTCAGACAGGGTTATTACTGTTCCTATCAACAAAATTGAAGGCCCACCAGAAACGAGTGAGGTCTGCAAGATATGCACCTTTGGATGGATTGAGTATAAGTTAATGATGTGTGATAATTGTGATGAGAACTACCACAGCTATTGTGTCGGGTTGCATGATGTCCCCCATGGTCATTGGTATTGCCTGGAATGCCTATCGACCAAATCAAGCCACCAGATATGCCTTTAAACTCAACTCCTATAATAGTGGCAGTGGTAGGTGATTATTCGCAAAGGACAGGATCTCACTCCATCCTGAATTCTTTTCAGATGAAAAGGCCACCTTTTGTCAGTTACGTGTCAAGTTAGAGACAAAAACCATTTCTCATAATATTGTAGCTCAATATATGGTGGATGTGGATGGTGGAGTGATTGATAAAGTTCCTTTGCATGAGATTGTATGGAGATTATTGTCAAAGAGTGTGAGTTATTTAATGAATTTTTTGCTCTTTGAACTTTTTAACCTGACTTATTATGCATTATCTACCAATAGCTATGAACAAATAATGTGGCAATTCCACGTTGGTTTGGATCCACAAGAGGCTTTTATGAGTATGACCTCAATAAACTTCATCAACAGATCATCAATAATACTGCTCATCCGCTGAATCAATACTGTAATGCTGCTGTGGTGGCCAATCCCACTTGTTCTGTTGCAAAGGCGATACAATTGCATAACTGCCAATATTTCTTCCATACCTGTCCAGTAAGGGATGTCAGTTTATTGATTAGAATTGATCTTGTTTTGTGAAAAACCAGTCCGGAAGTATGGGAGTGGATGGAAAATTGATATGCTGCTGAAATTCATGATGGCTCAATTTTTGAATTACACGGCAAAATTGCATTGGTGCCGCCAGCAATCGGTAAGTATATTGTCACAGCCGAAAAGCTAATCGAGTTAAACCCTCATCTGAAGAAAAAAGATGTGGGCAAATGGGAAGACAGATGTTGGGTGGGTCCGCATCCTGGAGGTGCAATAATGCATTACTACCTTCATCATGATCATGAATACACATACAGCTACGGGAATGGGAATAATGATTTTGGAAATGAGTTTTTATTACTGGTTACTGCAGGAGGCCAAAATGGATACATTGAGGGAGGGCAAGGAAAAATGAAAAGTTGGGATTCAGCTACAGGTTGCTGATTGTTGAGGCAGCACTGATCCCGACAGAGCCAACTAGCTAGGGCCGAGACCCCGCTGGAAGGTTAGGGTTAGCCGTGTCAATCGTCGTCGAGGGATCGTCTCGCTACTCTAGGCTACATAAATTGGACTCTGCTCGCAAGAGTCCAATTTCTGTACATTTGACTTCGAATATCCAATAGCCAATTAAAGTATTGATAAAAACACGTACATTCAAAATCAAATGTACTAAAGGTGATGGATGAGGGAACCGACATGAAACGAGAACAATCAACCAATCGACCGAACTCTTATTCTCCGTCACCCACTATGATGAACCATCTGGATATGCTGAAGTGCATTGCCGCTAACTTTGACAGTGGCAATAACACACCGTCTGGGCACTGGCTACAGAATTTAGCCGGTGGTCAGCAATAGCATGGTTGTCATGTGGATGATGGATGATCTCCGTCGCTGGTGCATCCACATAATTGTGACGGTGAATGGAAAGACAAGATAAGTCTCCTTCGACGGCTACGCTAGTCCACACTGAGACAGAGTTTCCACGGTGGTCTACTACGTATAGTAGGTATTTACCACTCTAGTAGAGAGAGTCGCTGGCGCGTTGGACGTACATACTTTTATTTAACACTATGCGTCGTAAGTGACTCGATTTTGTCAAATTCGACGAACACGTGGACGTGGGCGGACGATGGACAGGCGCCATCACTCCATCCACAACAAAAGTGACGCATGAAGTGAATGAACCGACCGAACACACCAAAAGCATCAAGCCAGCCAAGTCAACGATCGGGTTCGTTCCATTCATCCGTTGCCACCATGGTGCGCCTCGTTGTTCTATCAGCCCTCTTCGCCGCTGCGGCGGCCTACTCCTCTTTCGTCCCCCGTAACCTCCCCACCCACCGCACATCCACCGCGTCCTCCACCGCCCTCTCCATGAAACTCTTTGACTGGAAACGCCGTGAAGCCGACGAATCCGCCATCAACGACGTCGCCAACTTCGAATTCACATTCGATAACATCCGCCCCGCACCCGGCTCTCGCCAAAAGAAGAAGAGAAAGGGACGTGGTATTTCCGCCGGACAGGGAGCCACATGCGGTTTTGGAATGAGAGGACAAAAGGCTCGATCGGGTCGTCCCACCCGTCCTGGTTTTGAGGGAGGACAGCAGCCTCTTTATAGAAGGTTGCCCAAGTTTGCCGGGCAGCCTCCGGGTCCGGGGCATAAGAAAGAAATCTATAATTTGATCAAGTTGGATGAGCTGAATGGCTGTGTGGAGGGAGGTGTTGTCAATTTTGATTCGCTCTTTGAAAGCGGGGCAATTACCAAGGCAAAGTATGATATTCATAAGGTGGTTGTTGGACGTGAGGACTTTACTGCAAAAGGCATTACTGTGCAGGCTCATGCATTTACCCAGGCGGCAAGGGAAGCAATTGAGGGTGCTGGTGGAACATGTCAGTTGTTGAGCAAAACTACTGGTGCTCTGTTGGAGGCTTGAGTTAATTTGTTGTTTCTTAATTGCAAAGTTAGAAGTCTGTATGAACTGAAACATTACTTCTGCATTTAGTAATTGCTCTTAATTTGTTGCAAATTTAAACTAGAGAGGACGATTTACCCCAAATGTGGAGCAATTGTGTGTGTGTGGAAGGACACCTCATTCATAAGTCGGAGAGAGGAATGCATAACAGCGGAATGAAGATGGAAAAGTCAACATTCATTATTTTTCCGTACTTCTGTATGAATATCTCCATTGTTGCATTTCAAGACCAAGGCTTTGCAACAAACCAACCAACACTGGACATCCAGGCTTGCTTTGTCAACATATACTTAGATCTTGAGCATGCTGGGAGGGGTGCTTCCCCTTCCCAGCTGAACAAATATTTAAATACCTCAAAAACTGGCTTCCTCAAGGATGCCAACATGGCTTGGTTCATGCCTTGTATAAACAAAGATACCATTTCAGCCACAATTTTGCTTCGTCATTCAGTTCCTGGGCGATGAGGGCGGACACTCTTGTGGCTGTCTCATGTGCCTGTTCAAGGTCCAAATAAAAAAGCAAATGCACCATGAAAAAGAGCCACTGGTTGTTGTCCGCTCAACATACAACAAATATACTATGGCTGATGACTTGCAGCCACACTAGGCTGGATCACTAGCCATCAGTCCAACTGGTCCTGTTCGTCATTATCCCTTCTGCCTCCATTCACGTGAAAAATGGAGACAAGGGAACAATGATGGCTACAAGATAGAAGTTGGGGCAGCAAGCAAGAGACCCAAGATTGTTACATCGAAATCGGCTCAATCTTGGGTTCATATCTTCTGTCACATGGTCATTGTTATTTCTCCTATACATCATAGCAGTGATGAATCAAGATGGGAGAGAATGAGCATGAATATAGTACCTAGTGCTACCAGGTGGCACTGTATTCCCTTCAACAGCTGCTGGAAGCAAAATCAACTTGTCTAGATCACTTGAGATGGTAATCATGAAGCCAAATCAGCAGGTCCATTTGGCTGTGCAAGGATGAGCTTTCTTAGACTGGCTCTTAAATAAATGCTGATTCCTTGGCTGTTGCCTCTTACCTAGAATGGCTTAACAAGAAAGATTTTATCTGCAGTGTTAATAAGCCGTAAAGTCGCTACACTATCTTTTTCCTATCACGTGAACATTCTAGAGGGGGCTGTGTTACAGCTATATATGCGTGCAACTTTTTATGTGTTCAATCTTCATTTGAAAAAATACACAATATGATCGTACATGCTTCAGTAGGACAATGAAAGCAAGGAACACCATCATCCTTGTGCAGTTCATTGAATTCTCTGACCATTTGGCGGCTGTTTATTACCAGTTACAGAATTAATTCTCTTGATTTTTCGAATAAAAACTTATTCCTTCTACTATTACATTGGCGAAAATTAACTTGTACTGATTAATGCAGTTAAAAGACTTAGCATGTCCAATCAGCGGGGGTTAGGTATCGTAAGTATATCCAGGCCTTGTTTGCATTGTTTTATGTGAAGTGTATTAGTACGAGATATCCTTCCAGCGTAACAAATTGATGTTTGCTTGCTTTCAAGAACACTTAGGAATACTCGTGGATTTGCCGTGATAGACGCGTGTTTGTGAACAAAGCATGTCACATGATATTTCCTCCCCATTTCCTCCACATTTGACATCAAATCCATCAGTCTCTTACTCACACACCAAGAGCCATCAATGGTCAAAGAATAGTAATCAAAGACCCACTAACAAGCTTAATGACACGATTGTGTTAACAAGGTACACAGTGATACTCTATTATTTCAGTACTACTGAGAGGACTGAGAGTAGTAATTTTTGTGATGGGTCTCTGCTTCTTGGATCAGTTACCATGTTACATAAACTGTCCGCCGAGCAAACATAAGAAACATCATGTGAAAGAATCACTTAGTTTATCACAAAGTGTTGCTCTACAATTGCTAGCATTTTCCTCTGCCAATCGGATTGGACATCACTCAATGTGGCTCCTTCCGCCCAGCTAAAGTGATATTGTTCGTTTTCTCTCATTTCCATAATTTTGACTGCCTTGGCTGGGAAATCATTCTGTCTATACTTACCCCACCCATCATGACCCAAGGCTACAGTTACTGCCTCTTGAAACTTACACGGGGAGGCAGTAGCAAGTATGACTACTGGATTCCTTGTGCCCTGGTCCTGATTCTGAAAAATTGGGTACCCTAACTTATCGGATGCAGCTATGGCAACGGCAGTGTGAGGGTCAACCACATAGTTAAACGTATTGTTAACTTGAAGAAGAGCACTGCAAGTTTCGTCATCAGTTATGCAAGCACTTTGAAAGTCAAGCTGAAGCCTTTTGTGCCAGATAGGGTCCAACGTGAGCTGCTGGGTGTCTTCCATTGTTGCCATCCACTGTTTGACAAGTGCAGTGTCTCCGCCAGTCAGATAGAATAAAATCCTCTCAAAATTGTAAGGCTGTGTGCAACATACAAAAAGTAAGAAATTCTTGCATGACTAAGCTGTGCACCTGAAAGTTATACTCACAACTTCAATATTGATTGCATCTGATAGAGTTTTTTGGATCTTCTTCTTGTGAAATTCTCCGGAGTTAATTACTCTGTAGGTAATATCTATGGTATGGCATGAAGGTATTCATTTGCATTATGATCTCAGCAATCTTTCCTTTATCACTGCTATACTCACTATTGGTGTTCACACCTGCATTAAGTCTGCCAATTGGAACTCCCATTTGCTTAGCCATGTATCCACCTGTCATGTTGCCCATTGCGCCAGTTGGTAGAACAAAGTCAATTTTGTGGTCTGGGTTCAAGAAATCGGTGTGGATGCAATTGTAAGATGGATAAAGTTGTAATTTGTGAATCTGAGGCGTCCATTCAACAGACAATGCTTTCTATTTAGGTTCGTATGTACTCACCACCATCGCCTGGCGAGATGCCCAGCTTCTCAGATACTCTCAAATAAGACCATATCTGTCAAAATGGGGTTGGGTTGGTTGCATTCGTTTCTGCTTAAATGAACCAAAAACAACCTACTTGAACTTACAAAGTGTACCATCTGTACTAGTGGCCTTCCAATATTGTAAGAATTGACACCACAAAAGGAACGCTTACTTTCTGAATTGCTTGAAAGAAGAGTCTGCTTTATTGGCCAGTCCATATCATCTCCACCTCCTTCAAATGAAACAATTTTGACAAAGTCTGAATTAACCGTTGTCAAAGATTTCCTAGACAAGAGTGTTTGATGTAAACAATGAGAAATTTTGATTCAGACGATTCTCATTACTGACGAGCGTCCTAATAATTTTGTGTACCTCACCGTTGAAACTCACTAATCTGACCATATGGATAATGCACAACAATAGTTAGCAGAGGATTTGCAACATCCCCAATGGCATGCACTGCTGCTGGTCCAGTGTCACCAGTTGTTGCAACAAGAAGTGTGGTAGCTTGACGTCTCTTTGTGGTAAAATATGACAAGAGATTGATCACTGGTCTCATTCTTTTCATGAAATGAATTGAAACAGGAAATACAGCAACGTGAAAATGGTAACAGGGATATAATTAAAAAGCATATGATAACAGCAGATTACCCTAAATCCTTGAAACAAAATGTAGGCCCGTGAAATAACTCTGCAATGAAGGCAGAACCCAACTTTTTAACAGGTACAAAATCTTCATCGTCGAAGTCTTCAGCGGCCAGTGATTTGTTACATATTTCTTTCAAATCACCGTTACTAATTTCAGAAGCCGATATGAACAACCGCTTTAGATTTTCACAGTGAATAAGCCAATGAACGGTGTAACTTGAGCAAGTACAGAAATTGGGCACGTGAATATTGTTCATTTATCATTTTTCCTCACCAAAACTTCATAAGCTAGCTCTGGAAATGTCAACTTTGACCATGGCACCAGATGGTCCTCTGCAGTTAACGACGGCAACGATGCTGGGACGAATAGCCCACCGTCTGGCGCATACCCTGACAACAGAGCTTGCTCAAAGCTGAAGTCGTTAGATCCGTCACCGCGAGTCGACCTGTATCTCATGATTCGAATGGTCAATTAAATAAGAATCCGCCAGTCTATGACGTCGACGTTGTTGGATTCACCCCTCTGGTGGAAGTTGTTGGTCTGTCAGTTCGGTGCCGAGTACGGTGAGGTAGAATGTGGTCCGATCTGTGATGACTGAAAGAAAGATGATAAGAAATGATTCTTCTGTGAGACAATGTTGGTTGACTGCTGGTTGTTGGTGATGGGGTTGATTCGGATCCTACCTTTTAATCACACTAATATTTTTTACGATTATGAAAGGTATTATATCCCCCAATCAAGGTATCAAGTGAAACCATCATCAGCCATCACATAGGCCATCATGGTTGTCCAAAATGCACTCTACATGATTTCAAATGAATGAATCTATCTGCCAGTACATACTTGAGTCCAAACTAACACTCATATCATCTAATCAACTATACCCTTCTCTATCAAATCATCCAAAATCATAACACCAGTCACAGTCAACTTTGACACTTGAAAGACAAACAAAAAGATCAAGAAACGATGAGAGCAGAAACACGACAAGTCTCTCTATCACAGCAAGTCACCTACCATCAAACCCAGAACCAATCCATTCCAATTCATCAATCTCTCCACTTGGTGTAACCAATTTTTCCAATTCCAATTCAGCCTCTCGTGGAAGTACTCGATAACACGTTATTCGAACCATCGTACCAATAGGTTTACCATAGGCTTGGGCTTGAAACGTCCCGTAATGTTGAATTGTAATGGGTTGTGTTTCAGTACTAGTGGATGTAAATAGATTGACTGATAATTCTTCCATGCATTCACGTAAGAGAGCTTGTTGGTCTGTTTCGTTCTTCTCGCGTTTTCCACCGGGTGTGTAGTAGACTGATTTTCCTTTGGAACGGGCTACTAGTTGCTTGTTTTCGGAGTTTATGAGTATTAATGCAAGTTTATCAATGAATGATTTAGATTCGGGTTGTTGATGAGAAATCGTGGACATATTTTTGTTGATTGGCCTGAAGCGATTGCAATGATCTTGGTGTCTTGGTATCGAGGTGAACGCTGCGACAAAAATGGGACGTGGTAGCAATTGATTGGATAAATGGAGTCTGGGTAGAGCTGCGGCTAAAGTGATGCTTTTGTAAAGCAGCGATTTTGACATGATGGTTAAGGAGCGCTGCCACCTCCCTCTAATGAATGCCGTCGTCTTTCGTTATCACACAATAATAACAATGAGAGTCGATCTCGGTATCATATGACAATAACAACTATACTGCTGTGGACGATGGCGTGTCCTCTGTCCTCGATACCAGATGCCTTGGCAAAGGTGTGTTCTTGGGTGATGGGTTATCTTGTTTTAGTGTCTCGTGGTGTGGTGGCAGTGGCGTACGGTGGGTGATGGGTGACACGACCAATACAACAATTACCTTTAATTAATAAAGTCATTATGTGTAAGTTCAATGATATATTTTAGTACATCCTTTTCTAATCTTTTACTTTTAAAGGTTCGTGACACAAAGAGACCAAGTAAAATGTTTCTCCAGGTTTCTCCAGCCACTTTTTCTCACCATGTCACATGTCGCCATCGCTACATATCAGCCCCCCTGCCTCTGTTCATTTTTCAATGAATGAGCCTCTCTCTTCAAAACATTAAAACCCTCGGAGGCAACAGCAATCAAATTCACTTCTCACATCCTCTCCACCCACTGAACAATGACGTACAATTGGCTTTTAATTCTGTCTTCTTTTGCATTAATGTTTCAATCTTCCACACCAACACAACCGCATCAATCACAAAGAAGCATGATCATTGGCGGCACCGAGGTTTGTTAGATGAATCACTCTTTAGATTTTATTTGATTTTGAATCCTGCTCATGCAATTCTGCGTCTGTTTTGTACAGCCCCCCGTAGGTAGATATCCCTACGCAGTCTATCTCATGGACCAAGAAAGCCCATTCTGTGGTGGCTCTTTGATAGCTCCTGATATGGTACTGACTGCAGGTGTGAGCGTTATGATATCATTTTATGTTTGGGATTGCTTTAACAGTCTAATTTGCAAATATATCATCTCCCATTTAGGCCATTGTCTGAGCATGACAGAAGGCGTTCAGACGTTTACCGTCGTGATTGGACGACACAACGTCACAAACACTAGTGCCGGTGAAGAATTCACAAATGTTTGGGGCATACCTCACCCTGACTACAATCTATACAAAGGAGATGATAATGACTTTGGTTTGATACTGTTACCAAACCGAACAAAAGAAAATATTACATTGGTTCAACTAAACAGGAATGATACTATACCTACAGGTGGCCAACTGATTACCTACTTTGGTTGGGGAGTAACTTCACAAAACAGCACTGATCCACCAGCTTCAGATGTTCCGCTTGAGGTGCAAGCGGCAGTAGTACCTAACTCAGCATGTTCCGTGATTCATGGAGTGTACAAAGGATTTAATGAATCTTATTCGGGATATATTACGGACAACATGATTTGTACGTTGGATGCTGATAAAGATTCATGTCAGAAGGATTCTGGAGGTCCTGGAATTATTAAAGGAGATAATGCTACAAATGATTTGCAAGTTGGAGTGATAAGTTGGGGTCAGTTACAAACTTCTTGTTTGTTTTTGATTTTGCTGCTTTAAGCTAAATTTTGCTGATCTGTCTGCTTTTGTTAACAACCAGGACTTGGATGTGCTACTAACATTTTCCCGGGTGAGAACAATTTTCATCTTTGTAAACGAGCAGTCAAGAAAATTTCAATTCTGACTGTTTCTTGTTTACACTGCATAACTGGTTTGATGCAGGCGTCTCTTCGCGTGTGTCTAAAGCATATACATGGATACGAGAAGAAGTGTGTGAAATGTCAACTGCTCCGCCGGAGAGCTTTGGGTGCCAAGATACAAACACTTACTTGGCATTGCACTCTACTGAAAATAGCACAGCTACAGCGAATGTGAACACGTCTTCTTCATCAGGTGTATCCACAAAAAGTTCGGCAAATGTGTCTCCATCTGGTAGTGCATCTGCATGTACTCAAAATAATGGAATCATAACATTTATGTTCCTGGTTTGGCTTTATTGGTAGACTTGTCTGGTCTAACAAAGAAAACAATGAAGCAAGGCGAGTAGTGCTATTCTTCATGAGATAGGCGGACTTGATGAGAGGTTAGATCCATTGCAACCGAACAGTCGTACCCTGAGTTGGCGGAGGTTAGTGCATCGGTTGCATGCTAAAGATGTTGTGTGAAACTAAGTATGTAATGGTTCCAGCAAACATTCCGGTCACCAATTAAAAGAAGTTCGCCGCTATTAAATTATTAGTTAGAAACACAGATAGCACTTGAGAATGAATGATCATTTATTATTTTCAATTAAGTACACTTGGCTCGTTGACATCACCATTCAAACTCAATATGTTAAGTCAATCAAACGTGAATCATTAAAATCTCTGGCACTCCCCAGCCTTCTGTAGACCAACGATTGCCCAATAATCAGAGATAAGTGGTTAAGATGGCAACGCTGGTCATATTAGCCAGATGTGTAAGCCGGTGAAGCCCCAAATCCAATGTCATTATTCTTGTTTGGAATAACCGGCAGCTCCATCTCCACCGAAATCACATCAGGACGACTCTTGTCCATTGATATGATGCGGACTAATGTTACGCAGAAACATCTACCAATGCCTTGACTTCCCTTAATGAGAGATATGCTCAGGCCCAGATCATTTCTGTTCTTCATAGCCCCCTGTAAGATGATGGATTTAGACTCCTCATTTTGGTTTTGGGTGGGGCTTTCGAGGTTCGGTGTTATCATCTGACTGATGAGGTCAAATGCATGTTGGAGATCATTACGGCTTGTCATGTTGAAGATAGTCATGGAGCAGACTTCTTCTTTTGAGTACCCTGACAGTTTACAAAAGTTATCATTACAATCAACATAAGCTCCACCCATTGAAGCTATTGCCTGTCATACAATAGTCAGTGGTGGAAATAAGAAATGAACTTAAGTGAAGTATGCACAGAGATATTAAATAGTAACAAGAAGTAACTTACCATTCCCACAGAACTGTTGTTAAAAATAAACTTGTAATCATTAGGCTCGACAGTGTTGAACGCATTCATATTTTGCAGATGAGGTTCAGTTGATGGTACTGTCGAGACCATTGTTTGCTGTTGCCCTGCCATCATACTGTTAGCTTCAATTGGTTGCATACTTGGCGCCACTGGAGGATTCATACCAACTTCTTGCATTTGTTGAAGCATATTCTGTCTGTCCATTTCCCACTGAACTTGTTGCTGCTGTAGCAGATTTATATAATTAGCTAGATTATGAAGGAAGGAATGTTTGTTAGAAGACAAGATAAAGATCTACAGGTTCAACTAGTCATAGCTAGTACTTACCAGCCTCAGCAAGAACAGAACTCTTAGTGCCCTTCGCAACAATGACCCCTCCTCGTGAAAGCAGAGAACGAAGCTCGTCAATTTGTTTGGCGATGCGACAACTTCGTTCCTTCTCTCGTGCATTGCGCTCTTCCCTCTTTTTTGGATCAAGTGTGGCAGAGTGATGTTTCCCACTGGCTCCACGTTTGGCTCGAGGCTTTTGAGATGTGGCTGCTGCAGGTGTGGCTTGGGCACTTGGATTCGACGATGATATTTGTGCTGCTGATGTTGAAGACGGAAGTGGTACCCTGCCATTAATTGATGCAGTTGGTATTGGTGTATCAGAGGAGAGAGAAGATAGGGCCATCTGAGCAGAAGTTTCTGCACTGGGAACAGCTCTTGGGTGTGGAGTCTGATCTATTGAAAAACGTGCCTGCTTCAGTGGGGGTCCTCCTCCTTTGTCACGGGCAATGTTCGAGTCTGTCAAAGACGATGGATCACTGTTGCCCATCGTCGTAGTAACAACATGATGTTGCTTGTGCACGATGGAGTTTCCAACACCTCCATCATTCTTGTTATTCAGTTTGCCTCCCCACTGCTCCTCGTCTGTGTTGTAGCCCCCAGTGCTGTCTTCATCATTCACACCTTCCGCTCCGCCCTTGCCTTGAGAGGCCTTTTTTCGTTTCTTTCCATTGGAGGCAGCTCCGTCCTTTGTTACAGCTTTCGGGAGGTTGCCATCTAAATGTGCACATCATATGAACAAAATTATAAAGTGATGAGAGAACATATCATGATGTCAAAAAATAGACAGGAACACTGGCAAGACATGATTCAACGCACCACCCTCATTCTTCTTATTCTGAACATTCCCCTGTCCAGCCTCTGCCCCTTTGGCCTCCTTATTCTGGGAAGCCATCCACTCCTGATTTGAACTAGTAGTCAAACTCGAAATGGTACTCTTGCCGCCACTACTGCCATCATTCCCAGATCCAGAGGCCGCCGAGCCTCCAGAGTTATAATCCTGATCTTGCCCACTGTCAGAGGCAGTTTCAGAGTTCTCCTTGGAATTACTATTAGCCGCCTGAGGATGAGACCCATCCTGCTTCTCCTTCTTCTTGTTATTACTTCCACTACCACTGCCACTCCCCTTCGAAGTCTTCTTCGGACTCGGCCTTGCAGCTGGCTTGCCATCACTCCCTCCCTCCTTCTTCTTCTTCTCCCCCGCAGATGCAGAAGCCCCCTTGTTCTCTTCCTCGCTCCCCTCCTTTCCGTCCCCCTTATCCCCTTCCCCCGAATCGGAATTCGAATGACTGCTCGTGCTATCAAAGTTGAAATTAAGTCCAAAGCTTACAATGCTTCCCTCGCCTTCGCCCCCGCTGCTCCCCGCCATCATGTTATTAGGATTCAAACTGTTGTTCAGCAGTGACATCCCCGAGGTAGACATGGCACCCAGCGATTCTGCATTATCAAACATCATCCCCCCCATGGCAGCACTCCCCACAGTCCCGGCCGTGGACAACGCCCTCTTTCTAAAGTGCGTGTGTTTCCTGGGCTGCACTGCAATGATATTATTCGAGGCGGGATCGTCGTTCTGCTTGGGGGTTTCGCCGGATGCCGGAGCGGCCACGACGACGATTGGGGAGATGTCAGAGTTGTTCTTGCGGCCGTCGACTGAGCCACCCACGGCTACGTCGCTTGCGGCGAGGCTTTCGTTGGTGGTGCAGGCTTCGTCTGGTTGGGATTCCATGTTGTTGTTGATGTTAGATTTTATTTCTGTTACTGTTCGCGTTGGGTTTGATGGTTGTTATGCTTGATCGTTCACTACTTTTGCTTTGTTAATGGTAAATGATATTTTGTGTTTGTTCTTCCAATTCAATTGATGATTTGGCCACTGATGTGTATGCTCATGCTCATGAATTAGTAAGTAAGTGGCTGCGTTTGCTTTTGAATTCAGGTGGTTTCTGGGGTTAGCCACGCGGGTAGGTTTTTGTGTCAGCTGTTTTTTGTGGTTCATGTGTCGGGCCAGCAGTTGTGGTTTGGTTTCGGCTGACTGTGAGAGTTGTTGTGTGATCGACTGCCTGTTTGACACGCAAGATGTGATCTTCTTCGAATCGTACTACCCAACAGGAACTGGCGCATGATTTTCCCGAAGAAGAAGCATTCTTTACTTCCAGCTCTTAATTCTCAAAGATCCCATGAAGTGATCCAGATGTTACGACCAACGTGGAACCACCTAACGTTAAATATATGCCTGCAGGAAATGATATAGGGAAGAAATGAGCCAAATGGCAAAGAACAAATTACGTCAATTCAAAAATTATGCACGAACCACCCATATGGTTCAAGTGCGTCAGTGATGATTTCATACTATTCCTATGTGAAAAAGTGTTTGAAATAAAAGTGACGTGTCCGCGTACATACCCTTGAATGGTTCGTGGTTCTTGCATTCCTTGAGTGTCGCATGTCAGACATCTCCCATCATTTTGGAAAGTAGAAGACAGGATTCTTGCCCCAGGGCATAAACAAAAATAGGCTATTTTTCACTCCATTTTTGCACTTATTTCTTAGTATTATTCGGGTAGGGCGAAAGTCCGAGTTGCTTTGCTTTATTTTGCTCATCACTCAAGCTTATAGTCACAGAGGCCATCAAGTATCTAAAATTACTATACAGATTTTGTCAATCAAAGTTTCAGCTCTCACAGATTTCTTTTCATGTACATTGTTTTAATCATGTCAGCTCAAACAAAACTGCAGTTGAACCAAGGCAATGGCCGAATCTATCTATTTCGGCAGAACGAAACTAGAACTCCTGTCAAGGAATGATATTCTGTATTTTTGAGCCTCTGGGGCTGTCATCTTTTTGTTTCTTTCACAACAATGTGGGATTGGTGTTGGAAGAGCTCACATTTTTATTAAAGGCTGAATCCGCAGTCGCCCGCCAAGCAGGCCAACGTTCTACATCCCTCAACAACAGTGAACCAAACGGCATTGAATCAATAAATCATTATCACCATCATATGAACACATTGCTGCTCTTGTTTGGCTCCATTCTTCTTTTGAAACTGCCTACTAGTTGATTCATATAGCTGCTCAGGGATACAATTTCATGCTCCCCAACAAGGCACGGTCGGATATTATGTAATTTTGAAAATTTGCATAACCAAATTTTGTAGCCAGGAGTGAGACAAGTGTTGGTCGTTACTGGGGTATAATCTCTTCCGCTAGTGCAATTATTGTGCTGTTTCCATTGAAAGTCGCATCTGCTGAAGCATCTCTCAAGAACACAATGTGTGATGTCATGATCAATGTAGGAGGGGAGAATCTCTTCTCCTTCGACAATGGATTTGGGGTCAACAGAAAGAATTTTGTTACCTGTCAAATTTGACAGAGATGGGGTGCAAATCTAGTGAATAGCACATACTATAAAAATCTACTTTTCTCCATAATCACTGTTTTTATGTTGGTTTGGGTGAGTTGAAATCTGAAAAGGGTGTGACTTTTGCTCTAGTCCTCTGTGTGCTTTTAAAGTTCATATTTCCGTCCTTTGAATTCATTAATTTTAAAATGTTAGTTCTTGCTTTCTGCAGCATTTCTCATATCATTCTTTTTCACCTCTCATCACCCGTACAGATGACAAGGTGATGATTGATGGTAAGCAGTGATGCTGTAAGGCATCTCAAAGTGCAAATGATTGTGGTTAAAATGATGTTTTGATTGTATTCATTTCGATTCAGTAAATTGAAGGCTCTCACCTGCCACCACTTTTCAATCACAGTTAGATAATGTAGGGTGGATACATGAGAGTGCAGACATTCTTGTTTCCAGTGACATGTCCTCATGTATGTTGTGACATGCTTCTTGTACAGTCTTGGGTGTTGCCTGCCTTGCTGATTGTTGGTTGTTGGTGGTGATTCCATTCTTGGAGCTTCCTCGACAGTTGCCATCGTCGTAGCCTCCTAAGTCCCTCTAGACCTCAAATTGCTCATGGCACTATTTTCATCACTTACCTCATATCCTCTGCCTACTGACCTGTTTGGGCTTGTGATAATTATTTTATAGTTGCGTGGTAATTGTCGCTGTGCAATAGATGCCTTTACTCATATCCAGTGGTCCTGCTTGTGAGCAGAGCCTTTGATAGCCCCATTGTGGAGCCAAGCAATTGATGTTTTGACAAAACATGTTTTCATGAAGCATTCGATCACATTTCACAATCATTGTTGTGTCTTGTCAATGCTTGCTGTTGCGTGTTTTATTGGGTATTTGTTGCTTGCCTAATATCAATGTTAGAACTGATGGTTCACTCAGCTGTGATCACTTGCTGTTTTATTGGATTTGTTTTGACAGTTCCCTTAACCTCAATGGCAAATTGTTGCATTGTAGAATGCATCTTTTAATTTGAAACGTTTGATCACTCAGGCCATTGTGGCTAGTGTGATTTTACTATGATGTGACTATTTTATCCCACCTCATTTTAGGCCATGGTTCCATAATTTCTGCTTTTAATTTGATACAGATTATTCTCCGTCGGACTGTTTCTGGAAGACGATCTTGCCTGATTCCTTGTCTGAGTGTCGCTGTGTTGACAATTGAGATTATTCAGCCCGTTTCTACCAAATAAATCCTTCTGTTTTATATCATATTATATAGTGTATTCATCATTTTTTTGTGCTTCGTGCACATGAGCTTTTCTCTTGGTTTCTTATTCTTACCCATTTAGAATGATTGTTTTTTCAATCAAGGGTCTGGTTGGTCATCTCCAAGTATTCAACTAGCTTTGATTTTGCAGATCTTCTATTTTGAACTGCCCATAATTTTCGCGAGACCCAATTCGTGACATAGTACAATTTCACCTTCAAACAGGTATTAATATTAAATTCCTACACAGCCTGCAGCCTGATTAGCTGCATATGGATCCCTACGTGGCCACAAGCCAACGGCTCTCAAGCCGATCAGCCCCTCCACCATGGTGACAATTTTTTACCTGGGTAAAACAAAGAATACGGGAACCTTACATCCATGTTTGGTTCTGCTAAATGTAGGCGATGTAGTTTGCATTTCTTTGGTCAATTTTGGCAAAGTATCAGCAGCAAGTTATGAAATGGCATGCCGAACAAAAACTAATACACCTTTAGCACATCGCTGGGAACGCACCGACATCAACAACCTGTATGCTGCCACGATTAAGAACACTTACCCCATTTGAGGGAAGTGAAATCTTCCTGGCAATCAACAGGCAATTATGACCTATCCACCCAAATTGAACAAGAATTAACACAAAACTCCGTGGCAACTGTTTTAATCTACAGAATTGGAGAGCCCTCTGACTCTCTAGTCAACCGAGAGTTCTTAAGACTCAAACCCAAAAACTGGGGCATTTCTACCTTCGACCCTTCACCTCTACAGGATGAAAGCAATGACAGAAAAGAGCTCAATGATAATAATATTGCCAATGACATTGATTATGATCATAGATACAAAAGCAAGGTGATTAGCAACTCACATTCCTGTGAATATTCTACACAATAAATTGACCCAATGCAATTGGGATAAGATAAACATTTAGCTACGACTTTGTCTCCAACAGACACATGCAAGCTGGATATAAGATACACCAAACTGAACAATAACCCAGACGGCAACAACATATCCTCTCTCTGCACAGCGTACAATGAATTCATTGCAACGGAAGGGAAGAGGACACATAGGTCTATTGTGCTATCAGCGAAATTAAGGGAGCCGAGCCTCCTCAAAATTACAAACACAAACCGATCAAATCCAACTTCTTCAGGCACATCTATAAACGCTCCAACACGTCGTCGATGTAGCGCTACGCTTTTTACATATTTTAACAGAACATGGTCGCTACTCCATTTACGTGTTGTAACACGCATATTTTAACATTTATTTTATGTTGAAACATGTTGATTCGATATCTAATACCGTCGAATGATGTCACTCTTCTCTCTCATGTGTTAAATTCGCGACGTGGTTGTAAAACATCAGTCACAAATATTTTGTTCCCGAATTCCCTGTTCAACATCATCTTCATGTGTGAGTATCTAAATAGCATATGTTAGTATTTCGGCTGCAAGTACCAATTCCTAAACTTCATACATTAACCTGTTTCGCACATGTTTAACAAATCCTGTGACGACATTCCGTTGGGTGACTTACACGTGATTGTCGAAATTTACCTGGCAACACGTAGTCTGTATGAACTATTTAACCCGACTTGATTGCAACCACCCACTAACCAATGT
>JALLAY010000088.1:0-22488 GCA_036939635.1 Cyclotella baltica | reverse complement strand
GACTGCAACAAACAGAAAAATCGCTCGAAACTTGGTGTTCGGGGTTACATTTTATCCCAGCCAAAAGCATGATCCGATCCCACATCATTATTTCGCCTCCGCGGTGTATGTTTAAATTATGCACGACCTTCATAAGCGCCAGTGCCGTTTTCATATCGACACTTCACCAAGACCTTCCGGCCGCACGGCTCACACTAACCGAAGAGTCCAAGACTAGTGATACCCATGAAACCGAACTCCAAGACGTTCAATGATCAATGATTGAGAAATGTAAGTATGTAGAAATAGAATTTCTTTGATCATCTCATCATACCGATCCCGCAATTAAGGTGGGACGACCACGACAACCACAACATACCTTCACGATGATTGACCACGACGAATTGAATAATTTGATGTTTAATAACATGAACATAAATAATGATATCAAGCGACTAACAAATAAACTACACTTTCACTTAACCACTAAAACGTAAATGAATGAACCAATAGAGCCACTTCCATTCAACCTACCACCTCCAACACCGCGATCTTCTTTTGCACGAAACTTGAAGCTATCAAGTTATTTATTTCCATCCGATAAAAGATATTCAGTGTCGAGCTCCTCTGCATTGAGTTCAATTGGCGAGGAAAAACAATTGATGGAGGGAATTTCAGGTAGCCAAAAGGGTGCTATGGATCTCGCGTTGACTGAAAGCAAAGACTCTCAGCTTACATCTGTACAGAATAATAAGAAGGATATGCACGTAAATTTTCAAACTAATGTGAATGCTATAGACCCTCAACATGTTCCCACACCAGAGGAAAAACAACGCATGTGGTACACAAAAGATGATTATGACGGATTCAAATTCAATGCTGCAAAAGAAGCAGGCGTTAGACTATTCGATTACTTTCCATTCCCTCCAGCTCTAAAACAACCAGACGTCAATGTACCTAATATTGCCCAACCAGTACATAAATTCGTCATGATTGGCAACTTTGATGCAGACGACGAAAAACGAACTTCACTTCAAACCGATGCTGCAGTTGCCAGTAGAGCAAAGCGATCACGAGAATCTAGAACATATCACGTCCCTACCAAATGTCATAGCGAGTATGCCGATTGCCTTGACAACCTCGGAGACCCAACAATTTGTAAGCGTGGGCTCGGCTATCATTTCTCCAGGTATAGAAAGAGGAATCGGATTTGGACACGTGCAATGGTCTTAACTTGGCAAAAGACCTTGCGTAATGTGAATTTAAAGCAAGCATCAAGTCAGCAGCAGCCTCTGAAGCTATCGCAAAAGTGCGAAGTCAAATTAGACGAGAAATCTCAGAGGCTACTGGCGGTAGTGTCTGCCAAATGCTCACGAACTTCAAGGCAGGCTGCATTGTGGAGAGGTACTATGGATCATGACATGGCTACTGGGAGTCGAAAGGTATCATTTGATCATGGAGGAGATGCTATTCTCAAGTCCAATAGCGAGGACTTGGGCAAGAGAGTTGCCGTAGATGACGATCAAGAAATGCCAAAGAAGAAGCAGAGGCGAGAGGACGGGAAGGAAAGTACTTATACTTATTTGGCTGGAGTGCTTGCGGTTGGGGTTTAGATAAGTTCTGTTCGAGATGGTGTTGTGATGCTGCTTGGTTTGTAGATGTAACATAATTTTTATATTTTAGGGCCAGTAGAATGTACTACTTGAACCTAATTTAAGTTGCTAGTTTCTATTTAAAGGTCTTATTTCTCTATTAACACATCCATTAGTGCCATGGCGCCGTCAGTGCCAGTGCTAAGAGTAGATTGACATTGCCAGCGTACTTAAGTCGTTTAACAAAGCTTTTTTCTATCAGGTAAATATATTGTACTATAAAAGTCAAAGCTGGCTCTTTCGCTCAACTTCAAGCGCCTCACGCTTTTTAATGTCATCTTCAGTAGTTAAGCCATCTAACAATGACATTTCTTCATCTGTGAGCGAAAATTGCAGTATACCTCGATTTTCTTCCATTCGTGTTGGAGTTGCTGTTTTGGCTACAACAATCAGCCCTTTCTATTTAATGCACAGAGCACAACAGGATACAACAGGTGAGCACTTAAAAATGCCATATGAACATCAGGACATGAAACGAACACATACCTGCAGCCCCCACCTCAGAATAATCTGTGCCGGAGTTGCTCGCAATCTCAAACAACCTCTTTCTCTATCACGATATTTCTCACACATTTCTCGAATTATATCATTGTCAAACCCCCCACCCCGGTGCAACGCCTTTGACGAACTTACAAGCACTCCCCTTTCTTGAAAATACTTCACCAATTCCGGACGATACATGAATGGAGACACTTCAAATTGATTGATAATCGGATGCACTCTTATGTTATTTTTCGGTGACATTAACTCTTCATATTCTTGCGGTGAAAAGTTACTTATCCCAAGGTGTTTCAGGTACCCCTCTCCATGAAGCAATTCCAATTCTTTATACGTGTCAACGAAACACCCCGGCACAGGCCAATGCACCAAAAATAAATCAAAATAGCCTCCAAAATCCAACAATTGTACACTTTGTAAAACGCTTTTTCGTACAGCCTCCCGTCCGGCCTTTTGGGCATCATTCCATACCTTGCTGGCGATGAAAAAGTCTTGTCGCGGGAGACCGCTTCGTTTGAGCGCTGTTCCTAGGGTTGCTTCGTTGCCGTAGTAGGATGCTGTGTCGAAGTGTCTGTATCCTGCCTGGAAATGGAGTATGATTGTGGTTTTATTGTTCAGACGATGTTAGTTTTTAGTTGGCCACAAGCATAACGGAAAAATCTTGACGGCACTCACCTTGATTGCGTCTAGAATAATCGTCACGCCTTCTTCATCTGCAGGGACTTTGTAGAGCCCGAATGCTAGCTGGGGTATAGATGAGCCGTTTGGTAGAGCGAGTGATGGTTCTGCCATCTTCTGTGAAGACCGGTGTGTATCGAGCAATCTTTGTGATCGGCGTCGTTTACGAATGTTGTCGATCCGTTTGCCTTGACACAAGAGGATCGCGAAGTGTAGGCTTGTCGGTATTGTGCGCATTAATGTTTTCTGGTAACGACAAAAGTCACTTATTAAACAAATAAGAAATATGAGTAATGTCGTAATCACGCTTTTATTACGTCATTTAAATCTATCACTGCGCGTGAAGCCTTCGTGTGAGACGCAATGTGCCCCTTCCATGGCACTATACTGACTGGCTTTTAACTGAATACATCATGTAAAGATATTACCTTTAAAATTAATTGTGTGTTTTACATATTCATACAAAACACTGCAACATTTCACTAGATTAATAAATGTCGGTAGAGGTAATCAAGACGTCGGGTACTGGTGTCAAGTATCCGTCGTCGTCGTGGCCTCAGGACTCCGCAACACAAACCTACACAAACATCCACCATGCCATAGAGGAGGAGCCCCCCGCAGTCCAAGCACAGTAACCAGCACAGCAATGGGAAAAAAGAGCAAAAAAGCCAAGGGCGGCAGCGGGGCCGCCTCTCGAAAAGAAAAGCTACAAGAACGACGAGAACGAACTCTCGAAATTGCCGCCAACCCCGAGCATCATGGCGAGGAATACAACGATAATAATGATCGAGACAGGCGATATTTCGTTGGAGATCGGGTATGTTTCGCTTGTGAAGGGAGCGATGGGGAAAACCCACTGACGTATCGTGGTATAGTTGATAATGTGGACGATTATGAGTATGGGGAATTGAGAATTGTTACACTGCAGTCAAAATTTGATGGCACCGCTTCATGGGTTCATGTTCGCAACGAGAACGTTTTTCCAGACTTTCAGGATCTAACTCTGAGGTTCAATGTGGGGGATCAAGTGCTCTGCCGCTATCAAGAGCGTTGGGTAGCCCGCGAGGTCACACACCAGTGGCCTATTTATGAAATTGAACATTCCTTAGGTGGCTCATTCTCTGATGTCAGGGGACCCTCAGATTTAGTCCCACATTACAAATGTGGCCATGTGGCTGCTCCAGATGACACAGATCGAGTTATTATGAAACACCCCACACAGTTTAGATTTTCTGTGGGTGAGCAAGTCCTGTTTAATACAGAATGGTGCTATGCAACTGGCAAGTCTCTGGCTGAACTTAAATCTGCAGATACTTTTTGTCAGGGTGTTGTGACTCAAGTTGACATTACAGGTAAATCCAATGGCTATTTTGTGTATGAGTGCTCATTTGGCCAAAAGAACAAGTTAAGATGCCTTATCTACAAAGACAATGATGAGTACGTTATGTCTGTGGATGCTGAGCCAAGGGAGAGATTAATGCAGGCTATTAGGCAAGATTGTTCCCCTGAGCACTTAATCTACCTGGTATCTTTTTATTCAATTGATGTGTTGACATTTCGTGATCTTGTGGTGGACAAAGCAATTGAATATGGAAGCTACAATGTGAGTACTTGTGGTCAAGTTGTGCCTTAAGTACTTGTAGTGCTTACTTTTTTTGATAATGACCCTATTCATGTGCATTTAGACAATCCTTTGGCTTCAAGAAAGCTATAATCTTGATATTTCTTCAATTACTGATTTGTCTCAGAACAACTTGCTGCATCAAATTGCGAAATCAGCCAATGCCGAACGTTTCATTGAGCAGCTTGCATCGCAAGATTGTGCCAGTCAGTGTTATCTGAATGTTACAGGAAAGAGAGGCAAGCATTCTGAACCCTCCATGATGCAAATGTTAAATTTGGAAGGTAAAATGTGGCTGGAAATCCTGGTGGAACATGGCAACATCCGATGCTTGGATTTAGTGCTGTCTCTCCATCGGCGGTTGTCTTGGCGTTTGAGGCCTCCTTATTTATTTGATTGGGATAATATTTTATCATTAAAAGACTGCATAGAAAGGCAGGGCAACACCATCATGAAAGTTATATTTGATACTTTCAAGTCTAATGTCGAGATGATTCAAATTTATGATGGAATACAAGCGTCTTTCCGGGAAACAGAGACAGAACTTCTCGCTGAAGACAACTTGAAGCTTCTTAATGATGAAACCGCAAATGCTAAGTTGAATGCAGACCGCTTTGTTCGGTTCATCAATGACTGGCAAGGCAATACGGATGATCTTGGCGTTGATGTCTTCTTGTCGGTTATTAAGAATGGTTTCTCGCATTTGTTCAAGCTCTTTTATGATGCTGATACCGCATGGTTTTGGTCTGGAGAAGGTTACGTCGATAGAAATGATGACAACAATGAATATATTCAGGTAAGTCACCAACCTTTATAGGGTGTTGTTAACTTGGAATGTTACTAACGTGAAAATCTACAGCCACAGTTAAGCTGCAAAAATGAAGACGACCAAAGAGTTTTAGCAACTTATATCACTGCCTGCATTATTGGAGACCCAGAATTCAAGGGCGATTTTGACGATTACAATACAAAACAGATGTATTTGAAACTTGTCAAGTGAGTCTAGAGTTTAGCTCTAATATATTGTCGTCTTACTACTGCTGATTCTGTTCTGTTACTTTTTCCATTTTGTTGGCAACAGGCAATATTTTCTTTCTTCCGACTGTGCAATACTTCCATTTGTTGAATATCTCAAGAAGGAACAAGAATATAATAAATCAAGCAGATGGGCCTACAATCATCATTACAGACATCTGATTCAATATAAGATCTCACTCTTACAAGATAGCACATCACTGGATGGGAGGATACAGATTCTGTCCCATATTATCATAGAGGTGAGGACTTGTGCTTATTGGTGACCTCGTGCTCTCTTTCTCTCAACGACAAAACTTGTTACATCCAGAGGCCAGGAACAAAGATTGATGTGCTGATGGCCATTCGTCACCGGCAGTATGGGATAGTTCGATGGATGGTAAATAAAGAGCTGATTGATCTTAAGATTGATGCCAGGAAAGCAGATTTGTCATTGGAAGGGTTCAAAGTTATAAAACGTGTGCCATCTCTCCCGCTTGGTGGTTTCCTCTGCTTTGCTGCAATAGAATATGATGACTTATTCTCGCTGCAAATGTTGTTTATTGATTCATATTCTAGTTTGACTTGGGATGGCATGAACCTGCTCCACTTTGCATCATTTCTGGGACGATTCGAAATCGCAGGGTGGCTTTGCACTACATCATTACGTGACACCCACGTCAGCGAGACATGTAAGCACAAAGAGCTTGATGGTGCATATGCAGTGCATATTGCAGCGGGAATGGGCCATGTGGAGCTTGCTGAAATGTTGTTCGAATGTAGATGCAGTGAACGCGACAAAAGTGGAAAGCTGCCAGAATATTATGCAAAGAGAGCACCAGTGGTAGAATCTTTTTCATTCAAACGAGACTACAAATTTGCCCACGAATGGGCGAAAGAACAATCTGGGGAAGCATCTTTTGATGTTAAGTATGACAAAAGTGTAAAACAGTTGCTTAGTCTTCTCAAGAAAACGACTCCAGTTGGAACACTGAAGGATCACATCCTAAGTACAAAATGTTTAGACGTTCAATTGTGGCAGAATGCGAACTATAAATATTACAATCAACGAGGAATGAATGGGTTGAGCTTTCAAGATATTATTGAAGAATGTTTTGCATGCTCGGACGCAAGATTTGCGGAATGGCTCGTCATCTTGCTGAGAATGGATAGTAAAGCCCAATACTATGATTTCTTTTGGAAAGAGACCAGCCAAACCAAGAAGAAGAAAATGAAACAAGCCGACCTATTGATGTGGGCGACAGAGAATGTCCATGAAGAAATTGCAAAAGCCCTGTCCCATCCATTGATAGAGGACATCGATATTATAGATCCAGCGTGTGACATTGTCTTTTCTCTTCAATCACTTGAATCCAATAAGCTCCGTCTCCAATCCCAGCTGATCAAAGTGAGAACTATTTGTGCTATTGAACGTTGGATAAGATTTCGTGTACTACCAAGAATTGTAATAAATGGTGGTGACCCTTCCGAGCTTGTTGATTTGGCTGCCATCTATCCAGATCTGCGTGAACTCCTTGAAATAGAAGGGTTATTGAATGCCAACTTTGTTGCTGAGGTCTATGATCTCCAAACAATAGCTAAGCGAAAAGATTTGATCACCATGGACAGTGAAAGTGAGTTGACTATGTTGAAAAAATAGTTTGTATGAATTTGAAGTTCAAGTACAGCACATCTGACATACTTTTTAATTCAACCCATGACTCTAACACAAGTATATGGTTCTACCAGTAGCCATAATGATGCTTTGACAAAGATCCCATATTTCTGTCAGGTGTCCCACAAAAAAAGGTCCGAGCTTGGAATTGTTCTTGTCTCAGAAGGTCATACTGATCTTATTCGATTCTGCACAGAGGAGGCAGTTGGCTGGACACCAACTATTGAAGCAGAAATGGTTCTTGCTGCTTCATTTTTAGGACACACGGATATAGTTGTTCTTTTCTTAAATCATCCTTTTATGTGCACAGGCAAACAAGTCAGATATTACGAGGCCATGCTGGGGGCATGCGCTGGAGGGAAGTTAGATGATCTGCGGCAATGGGCAAAAGAAAGCAATGCGAATATTGGCCACCGAGATCCTATAAGGGGCAACTCTGAACATGCCCGTGAATCGGCTATATCAATTATTGGGCAGTCTTTGATTGGATCTGCAGTCTATGCATATATCACTGGTGTCTATTCTGACCTGTCAACAATCTCATTTCTTGTGAATGAACTAAAATACACTCACGAAGAAGTTATGCATTCAATGGAGCTTGCGCTGGACGCCATTCGATGTCACGTGAATGAAGCTGAATGCTTCTTGCGGTTTATCTCTTTATTTGGATTGCTTTCTACTGAACTACACTTTCAACCTGTGCACCATCACTCCCGTATGAAAAGGCTGATCAAACAGGCCATGGAAAATGTTGAAAGGCCTTCGCGTGAGCTACCTGAACATTTCTTCACAGCCACAACCGAGTGGTTTGAATCACTTATGGTTTCGATTGATTTGCAAGGTGTGGAGTTTCGACATTGGTCAGCAAGCGGAGATGATGTTAAGTTATTTTGTGATCATTTAATCTTATTGAAAGAGAAGCAACGCCAATTCTGGGCTCAGTTTGATGTGATTAAGAAGGGACATCCTCTAGTTGAGGTTCAGCAATCAATTTTAAACGGAAGTTTGAGCACAGAGGGTTATGATCGGGGTGGCATGCAACTCATTCATCTTGCAGGTGAGAGCTTGCAAATGTACCATGTGATCAGTCATCATTCTACCTCACAATTGACCTTATATTTCTCTAAGCCTCTTATGATAGGGTTGATGTACTTGAATGGCTTGTGGTTGAGAAGGGTTTGGACTTGAGAGTCACTAATGGCAAGAACCAGACTGCACAGCAAGTTGCTGAAGCAGCCAGAGCCAATGCGACTTTTAATTGGATTAAATCTTACAAGGCGAAAAAGACCATCTCGGCGTTCGTTTCACACAATATTCAGCGTATAAAGATCGTCTATAATCGCCAGAGGAGCATTAGAAAGGCAATACTCATACAAAGAATTGTGCGGGGTTACTTTACTCGGAAAATTTATGGGAGTGTGCTCTCTCTCAGGCTTGAAGAATCACATCGTTTCAATGCCATTTGGGCACCATCACTGTGTTTACTGCCCAAGGATCCGCCAGAGCTCTTTGGTTGGGGGGCTGTCAGGGCACTTTCACATGATATCAGCAGCTGCACAGATGTAGAACAAGACACAGTTGAGAAGCTTGATGATGCATTGTCAAAGGCAATAGTGGAGGACAGTATAGAAAATATTACCGAGGTTGAAGAGAAGCACATAGAGTTAAGTGAATCATGTCTTGACAAAAACGAAGGCAGCTCATGTTGTCATGCCCATTGGTCCAATATGTTTCAAATCTCCTCACATGTCGTCAAGTTCCTAAAATCGGGTGACCCTCTTTATCGCTCTTTTTTTGTACGTCGAATGCAACAACTGGCCAATGGAGACAGAAGTAGAATACTTCAGAAGCGGCTCAAGGGCTCACAGAATACAATATATGAAACTTACCTTGAACAAAAATCTGGCTTTCGTATTCTTTGGACGGAGGAGGGCGACACAATAGTTGTGTGGTTTGTGGCCAAACATAAGTCAGTTTCTCGTCTAGTGCGACTCATTGATGATGCAAAAAGTCGCAGTGCACGTCAACCCATGACAGAGTCGATTTTAGATGCAACATGTCAATCTCAAGCTCCTGAAAAAGTTTTGCTGGATGTGGGCAATACCCCTCTCAAGGTGTATGACCTTAGCTTTCACGAACTTGATAATGTCGCAAAGGCTTCTTGGACACCTCAACTGCATCTCACAGATGAGGAGAGGAAGGTCGTAGAGTCTAATGGATCAGTGCTGCTTTTAGGAAGGTCTGGGTAAGTGAAAGTGTATTTTTCATTCAAAGTGAAATCTTACATGTGAGATGATTTTTCTAATGAAACAACTCACCCATTATCTCAGTACTGGTAAAACCGTATGCATTTGCAATCGTATGGAGATGGATTTTCAACGCCATCACCATGATCCAACGTTTACCCAGTTATTTGTGTCACGATCGGCTAGACTCTGTAAGTATGTAAAGGAGGTAGTCAGCGCTGGCCAGACATGCAGTAGCCAGAGTTATTTGACATTCCGTGAGCTTCTTTATCAACTAGACACATCACTGCCTAGAAGTGATGGAACTAAATGCTTCAATCCAAGCTCGCACGTAGACTATTATCGGTTCTCGAGGGAGTTTTACGTTGAATCAAGGTCATTGCAGAATCTTAGTTCACTGCTTGTGTGGAAGAGTAAGTAGATGTAGGAATATCTTTGATGATGTGATTTTAACAAAACTTACTTGCTGATTTGTAACACACACAGCCATTCAAACATTCCTAAAAGGATCCATTGAAGCATTTCAAAGAGCTAATCATGTGTTGGATAAGGAATACTTTCTATCCGGTTCGTTGGGGAAGAATAGATCCAGGATTGACCACGACCAGCTCAAGCATGTCTATGAGGTGTTTTTGGATTATCAGAAGTACTTACAATCTAAGGGTTTGTGGGATGACTGTGATCGTGTTGTATCGCTGCTGTTAAGAATGGAACAAGCAAAAGCCAATGATCCATCTGTCTATGAGACAATCAGAAAGAGTAGAGTATACGTGGATGAAATTCAAGATTATAGGCAAGTCGAACTTCTACTATACTTCTGCATTGGAGGCCCTGGTGGATTGTTTTTAGCCGGGGATCCTGCTCAAAGTGTGGTTGAGGGCACAGACTTTCGTTTTGAAGAAATCAGATCCGTGGGATACTTCATTGCTGGTAATGACACCAAACATATCATTCCTCAAAAACCTCTAACTGTGAATGTCAACTTCCGTTCTCACTCGGGTATTCTCAACGTAGCGGCAGCAGTGTTGGACTATTTATTTGCTCAATTTCCAAGCACAAAGCAGCTGAAAAGAGATCACGGCTTATATGAAGGGCCTCGTCCAGGTGTGTGCCATAATGTTGGATCCAAGAAGCTCTTGTCACTCTTTCGAGAAAAACTAGAAGGAGTGGTTGTATTGACACACGATGAATCTGCAGCACGGTGGAAAAGGATACTAGACTATCCCCTTGTTTATGGCATACGAGAGTCGAAGGGTCTTGAGTTCAAGAGTGTTATTATTTTAGACTTCTTTGCAGAGATCTCACAAGCTCTCCAAAAGCCTTTCCGTGACCTCATCTTAAACAGGGCAGGTATTGATTATGCTACACGTTACCCACTTGTGGAAAATATACTCAAACTGCTTTACACAGGTGTTACTAGAAGCATTGAACAACTTTATTTTGTGGAGACAAGATCAAGTGTGGCCGGGGATGCAACCTTGCGTTGGTTGACAACTACAACCACATCAAGAGATTCAAAGCTGACAATTGCATTGGCAACAAAAAGTAACATCAACAATCTTGATTCCATGTCAATGACTTGTGATGAATGGATTGCTGCAGGCATTGAAAATGCTGAAATGGCAGAGGAAGAAGATGTTAAGCTAGTGAATGCATTATCATTGCTTGACAGATCTGTGTACTGTTTTGAGCAAGCCCAGTCGCTAGACTTGGCGGCAAAGGCTCGTGCTCAACGCCAGAGCATACATTTTAGAGAGGAGCTTGCTAAGGTATCATTGTCATCTACTTCAAAAAATGACCTGACGAGGATTGAACAAGAAGCTGCATTAATCTTTGCAACACTCCTTGCAGAGAACCTGTTAGGTGAAGCAAGGCATATTATTGACTCTATTTTGCCAATGCTGACACCTTACACAAGAGAACAGCTAGAAAAGAAGGTTTACCCAAAGATACAGATTGGAATGTAACTGCATTGAAATTACCAACAGTTTAAATGAATATATGTCAAAAATTTGCATGATATCCTTACATTAAACAAATAATCAATACATGATTCTAGCCTGATACACTTTTACCAGCATTATCTTGTACCACGCATCCCTTATGATTCATTTTAGAAGGAAACTGTCACACTCACTACTGGGTCGCCAAGCAGGTTAATTTTTAATAGTACCAAAAAAAACTCAGATGAACAGACAAAGCAAGTTGAAGTCTGGTTTTTAGATCTTCTCAGTTTTTCCTTGCTTCAGACATGACAAGGAAAGTTTAGAGTTTCTAAATCCCCTGCAATTTATCTTTTTCACTGATTTCTCTTTTATTTATAATTTCCATGTTTTGAGAGTTTCTCGGTGTGAGTGCACAAGCCTTGGTATTAGTAGGTAACCTGGTTTGGTTGATACTCTGGAGAGAACATGAGAGTGGCTTCTGTGAAATCACCCTGCTTGGCACCTCAAAAAGATGGATTCTAGATTCTAAGATGATTTTGAAGATGAAAAGCCCAAATTTAGATCACTTAGTTGTTTGCAGTTGAGTGTGTGTAAGAGGAGAGTGAACAAAGAAGTGTCAGTGATGACTTGGATGCTTTTCATTTGGCCTTGCAGTTGGGTAGAACTGAAGGCATAAGGAGTGATAGAGAATTGTGCAACTGTAACATAGTGGCAGAAACACTCAACCTTTAGTTATTAGGTTGTTGATGATTTGTTCCTCTTTTAAGTAGTTGTTAGTATTTGTGTCAGTCATCCTAAAGTGTGCAAGTGTTTCCTTTTCTCAAATTGCCCATCTGCAGCTGTGGCCGATTGAGACAAACTACTGTTTTGGTGATAAGAAAGAGGCAAACACTCCTTAGGCTAGGTGACATCGATAGCAATTTAGGTGCACACAATCAAGCCATTTGAACAATGCCATTCCAGCAAATGGATTACCCTGGACAATACTATTAAGTTTTACAGCCATCATGTTGTTTTCATCTCATCATCCTGGAGTACTGCCTTCATGACCATACTGGCAACTACAAAAGAGAGATGATTTAATACGTATTTATGCATGTTAACACATTGTTGGTTAAAGCAGCCCACACCCCCTTTCGCACTGACACAGAATACAAACAGGAACTTGTAGACATCAAGTTCGAGTACTTCTACAAAAGTTCCTACGCACACCTATGGGAATGCTTCAATATGTTGCAGTTTATGGTCACGGTGTCTTGAGTTAAGCTCTGCCTGTGCCTGGCTTGGCAGATACAAATACATTGCCAACAAACTCACGTTTGAAGGAGTGAAACATATTGGTAGATTCCTCTACCATAACCAGCAGCATCCAATCATATACCACAAGCAGATCTCACTCACAGGCACCCATAATGTTTTCAAGTAAGATTGCCCAAAATACCATACCATCAACAATGGATTCTCAATATTTGTTGACTGTGACCATGCCCGTGGCAGACGCACTTGCAAGTCTATGGCATTCTTTGTCATTACACTATCTATCACTCAGTGAAACCGCTTGACCAAATTGCTCTTAATTCCATCAATTCAGAAACTCTCAGGTTCTTGGGTGTGACTAAAAAGGCCTCTTCTTCTATGATTTGGCAAGATTTCTTGGACTATCAAATACCGGCTCCCCTATCACTATCTATGAAGACAGCCAACCTTGCATTGACATTGTAGCCTTGAATGCATTATCCTCGTGAGTCAAACATATTGATGTGCCCATTGCATTCTCTCATCAGAAAATTATGTTCAACATAATCAAGGCTGAGTACCTCAACACTCCCATCCAACCTGCTGATGGGAACACTAAACTACAATCTTGACCTATATTAGAATTAGAATGAACATTGAGCTACTTCATCAGTACACATCATTACCCTCCCATTAATTCCACTCATGCCATCAATATGGACCTATTTTCAAGTTCAAGACCTATTATGACAAGGAATTTAAATCCTCCTCAAAATAAATTACATCTTCGCCATATATTCACTTCTCCTCCATGGATGAACTGATCTGCTCTAGATTCGCCTTTTCGGCTTGATTAATATTGACGAAGTATTCTACTGACACAGACGTCATCTGTCGGCCTAGCTACACACATGTAGAGGCAACAGGCAATACTGAGATATTCATCAATTGTAGAAGACCTATAGGCTAGGCTTTCAGTGAAAACATCACCGCTGTGATAGTATGTATGAGAAGCATGACTGAGAACTCATTTGTTCGAGTGGATATTCTATGAAGAATTTATATGATTTATTACTTTACCTTTACAACATCTCAGCCCTACCTCAAGAGATTCCAAAGAGGGGTCAGGAGATGGACACTACTTCGTGTCCGGTATGTATCCATTGTTTGCATAAAAACAGGATGCCTGAAAACCATTTGCAAAGCTGTTTTAGATAGAGTTCATAATGTTTAGAATGTGATTGATTTGACTCTATTGGTCAAAATGATCCTAGTCTCCTGCTCCTGTCTAGTCAAGGCAGGGCTACCGAGTCCATCTCCTCCAAGAGACTACTTGCATCTAATGCTCGCTACACAATACTCAAATATGCTAACCTCGTGCTTAGTGTACTATAATTAAGTTGTCTTAGCTTGGTGATTGGAGCATTCATATGGACAAAAACTTCACAGCTCAGTCAATCTGTTTACCTAATTCTTTCCATCATCTTCATTTCATGAGAGAGTGCAAGGAATCATGCTACTCAGAAAATGAAAATGTGGAATTTGAAATTTGTTTGAGCATGGTTCATTGAACACTTTGCAGTATATTTTGGGTCCATTCAAAATCATGCAAAGCCCTGACCTCCTTAGTTGACGTGAGAAGAATTTCACCTGAGCCATGTGACAATACATGTCTTCTAGTGTACCAGTGTCCAATAGACTCTTAAATGTAGCTAACAGTGATAAAAAGGGTAAGGATAAAATGTCATGGATAATACAACAGAAGTAACCTAGCCTCAACTTGACCCTTGCAGAGCAATCATTATGCTGCATCAACTTTCCCACCACCACACAATTGGAGATGAGATGTCGCTCTGATGTCAAATATGGTCACCAGGTTGACTTGCCCTAGTCAAACCAAACCATAGTGGAAAAGACACATCCTAAAAATATGGCAGGAAATAGGCAGGCACAGACTCTGCGTAAATTCTCTACAACCAATTGCGGTCAAATCACAAATTTATTACAGAAAAAGAGACAACTGAGGGGGATAACCTGGAGAGAGCGGGGTTTGATGCCTTGGAAGTGGGAGGAAGGAGGGGTTCAATGTATCAATTCCCCCTGCTACCTTCATGTTGATTCCTGGAGGAAAATCACCCCCTTGGCCTCTCTTCTGGGATCAGGTTTTTGATACGACAGCTGGAGGTTGTTGTTGGAAATACAAAAGGCTTTTTGTTTCCATTTTATTAAAACAGCACAGGTTCGCTATTTAATCTACGATGATCGATAGACAATTTTTAATTTCAGATGTTGCGCAAAGTTTTGACTGAAGTCCTCTGAAATCAAGGCGGGGATGGACCTCTAAAAATGACCTACCTTAACAGCAAAACGACCGACATTGCAAAGCATTCATTCCCAAGGAGATGCTAGCTGGCCCCCATTAGACTGGATATACCACTCTCTGAGAATAAAAGCCCAATGACACTGGAATCTGTTGGATAAAATGCTTTTTTGTATTGTGTTTTTGAAGCGAAATTGAACAATTCAGACACAGAAACCCGTGGTGGTAATGTACAACGGTAAATCTAATCTAATTAAAAAATCCAGATCAGTATGTCAAAAACACACTCTTGTAGCAACTGCAGCAGGCAATGGACCCAGCTCAATCATCAACTACTCATAGCTAATTGGAGCACTAGATTCTTGGCTACAGCTCTACCTAATCATTGTGTCAATAGACTGGTACTTGTCCCCAGGTATGTAGAAGCACGTAGGTAGTAGTAATACTAGTAGATAGCAAATTAGTCTAAGTAGCGAGTCAGGGTTCTGTCGAACTGACTAAATTTATGAGCTAATCTCATGTGTCTGAACAAAGGTGCTTCACCAAAGCTGGATAGCAGGCGCTGCGTTGATGGATACTACCCTATTGGAAGTCCCTTCATCTTTGTACTGTCTGTTCCGTTATGGCACAAAGGAATCACTATGCTTGTATGTAGTTCTCATCTTTCTATTTCTAGTAGCGCTCCAACATAATGTGTTTATTATTCTTGGTTTCAAGTGTTGATATTTAATGAGGTAGAAGAGGAAAACATTTCCTTATTTAATGGATAGTTGTTGTTGGGATCTGTTAAAGATGTATGTAAACTGAGTATTATCTGGTACTGTATAATCTTGGTCCATTTGAGATTATTAAATCCTTTGGGAGCTAAAATCCGAATCAGGTCCTCATTTACAATACAAAACCCTTGCTCATCCTCCATGATCCTCAGTCACATAGGAGTAAATGTTTAGAGTTGTCAAATATGTTACAGAAAACATTATTGGCCCAAAAGCTGACTATCACATCCATTAGCATGATTAGAGGTGTTGACAATTGAAGTATGAGATATGCAATGGCAGTGGTTTGGAAATAGGTAACAGTCAGTATCAAAAATAGAATCTTCTTCAATCAAATCTATAACTTAATCCCAGTCCAAGTATCAAAAAAAGAGGATGAGAGTACTAGCTAGATATTATATCAATTGATACCAATCAGCTATTATGAACAAGAAGTCCCTCTAACTAATGAATATGGCATGTGTCACAGTAAGGGTATGATTGCACTTTTTTATTCCATTTGAAGGAGATTTTATTCTCTTATCAAAAGAAAATTTCCTCATTCCTTTGTAAAATGCCAATAACTTAGAATTATATTTGAATATAAGACTTAAATTACTCTCTACCACTGCTCGCCAACACTCAAATCACCCTTCTTCCTACCCCTACCACCCCTCTTACCTTCCGAAGTAAACCTCCCCGGATCAAAGGGACTCAAATTCAAACAACTACACCTCCCATCCAAAACCAACTCAGCCATTGCCATCCCACAAGCCGGTGCCCATGCTATACCCCAGCAATTATGCCCTGCATTAATGTAAGCTCCTGCATATCCCGGAATGGATCCCATGTAAGGCAATGCATCGGGAGGACAGGGTCTCATGCAAGCTTGGATGGTCATTAGTTCTCCTTTGTCTTTGTAGGTTTTGGACATTGTTTGGAATGCATCGGTGGCGGCAGTGGCACGGTCTGATTTGGGTGGGCAGGAGGTGAGAAAGGCGGAGGATTGGAGTTGACTTGTTGTGATGTAGTCGCTGCCTCCAATGCCGCAAATGTAGATGGTTCCGTCGGGTCGGGGGTATACTTCCACTGAAAATAATTGATTTTGAAATGTGAACGTCATTTAAGATGCAGGCAGTTGTAAATCAGAAACACAATTCAGCTATACTTACAATGAGTACCAAATCGATCATCTTCTCCACAAAACAAAGCAGTGGCATCCACACTCTCAACATTCCCCATCTCATCCACCGGAGGCTTCCAAACAATGGAGGTGCTCTTGACTCCCTCCATAGGTAGCTGCACGGCATTTTCAAAGAATGTTTCTGCCTGGCAGCTCCACGGCCCGGCGGAGACAATTACATCCGTAGCTGGTAGGGTTTGCTGTTTGCCGTTGGCTGATGTGTATTGAACTCCAGTGATTGATTTCGTCCCATCAGCCTGTTGTTTGTACTCCATTCCGGTGCAGGTTCCCAAAACAAATTCAACTGATGCATTGGAGTCTTTGCTGTTCATCATATGATTCAGCATTTTGTCCACAAATTCTTTGGGTGTGACTTGAGCAGTGTCATCTCCCAACCCCAGAGGACTGATCCTACCCACAGATCCATCCAGCCAATCCGGCAAAATGCTGGCCAGCGAAGGGTTTCTCTCCTTGACACTCTTTGTATCCTTTGACATTCTTCCAGGAGCAACACTTAAAACAGGTAACTTTCTGTAACTCTCCACATTCAACTCCTCACACATCTCTTCGTACAAATCAAACCCCAGCTCATGCAACCCGGCAGTGGAGCCACTACCCCAAGAACGAGCCATGAATCCTCCTCCCTTCCCAGACGCAGCGCTTGCGGGCCCCTGTGCCTCTAATAACGTAATTGTCGACTGTGGTGGTAGCGAGGACGATCGTTTGTGTAAATGATACGCTACGGAGGTGCCCTGGATGCCTGCTCCGACGACCACGATGTGACGCGGTTCAGTGGAGGAGGAACTCATTCTGAGGGAGGTTGACGGTCTTATGTGTTTAATGGAGGTGAAGGCGTGCGAATTAGACACCAGTGAGATGATGTAGATAAAACTTATAAACAGCTCGATCTTCGAGGCTATCGATGTGAACATGGCCGCGCTGGTAAATACTTATAAGATATAATGAACCGTTTGTTGCTCTGCTTTTATCTCTCGAGTTTCATCATGCTGGAGATAATAATATCTACTCGACGGTTCGTCTCGGGTCTCGTCTCGAGTTCCTCGCGTTCATGGTTCACATGGAGGTTCGTGGTCACAAATTAAATGTTTTTAGAAAGGAGGAAGTGTAACTTTGCGCGTTGCTCCCGGCCCGAAGGGTCCCGTAAAAAGGCAAAAAACGAGGAACAAAAAAGAAGAGATTTTACTTAGAGGTACCGTAGTTCAAACAATATAACGCTCACACATTAAGCCGCTCTGAGCCCTTTCAAAATTTTCTTCACTAATTAGCCCACTCTGATACATTTGGGTTCACGCATTTCAGCTCATATTTAACCCGTGAGACCCTGCTTTCTCATTCATTTATGCAGCGATCCATCAAAAACCTGTGCGGAACCCGTAAATTTCTCGATAATACCCTGTTTGCGGGACTAAGCATAACAAATTAAGCGCCGCTCTGGCACCATTTTGTTTATGTGTTCAACAATTAATAAGCCGCTCTGGCAATTTTGTAGAGCGTTATATTGTGTGAACTACGGTACTACTTTTTGGGATTTCAATTGCTGTTTTTTGCACATGTTGAACTCTAAGGAGTGAAAGGGATACTGTATCCCTTTAGATACTGTGTATCCTATACCATTTCATGTTGAAGTTGTATTTAGTGTTGATTAGGTAAGGAGCTGTAATGAAGACAATTAAGGCATATATGTACAAGTGGTGGATAGAAATTAGATGCAACCAAGTAAGTACATGACCTATGTACATAAGCTACTTGGGGGTTCCCTTATACTCCTATTTACTAGTTTAGATAGTATGATAACACCATTCTCAAGGTATGGTTGAGATAATAATGCATGACACATCATTCTCATTTTTGCTTGTCAAGTATAATAAATACAGCTCATAAATAAAAAGTACACTTCATCTCATCAATTGTTTCAACTTCATTCACCATTTTACTAGAAAAATACCTTATTGAGACCACAAGTTAGGATTCAGAAGTGAATAAAAAGTATGGTTCGAGATAACCCGTTGCTCTTACCATTGTTCAATTGGTATAATGCTCTCAAAATTTTCCATAGCAGCTTATTAAAGTGCGAACATGTGAAGTCATTGTGCATGAAGCGGCAGTTAATTTGTGATTCCCGTGCAGCCTACTACACTGTATACTCGCATGCTCTACTGTACAAGGGCTTAACAGTAGCACGCTAGCGTGTGAACTTGATGATCTGGAGATATGTGAACAAAATTTAATGTTGGGCCCCAATGGCTTAATGTGTGAGCGTTATACCAATTGAACTATGGTACACCACCATATACGGTAGCTAAAGATAGTACGATACTTTTGACATCATAGATTGTTCGACACAAACACCTGATGAATGATACACATGACTTGGGGAAGCAGGGGGTAGAGTGCATTGGATCTTTTTGATCACATTTGTCACCGTAGCACGCAGTTAACAGGCTCCCGGGGGGAAATTATGCCGTTTTTTTTGGGGGGGGGAGATCATGAGTCATGACTAGCCTAAACAGAAAAACTTGTCCAGGTTCAAAACAATCATTATCTATGGTTTACATTACTCACAACACATTAGAAAAACACTCTCTATCCGGGTGGTGACTCTACAATGTCACCTTTTTCCCAAGTACATCTAATAGAACTACTTCTGATACTTCAAGTGTATCAACATTATAATACAGAATACAACACAAATAATACCACATTCTTTGGACAATGACTTTACAACTGAATATCCCCTACCAATTTGATTTCTTGGCATTGAGAAGAAGTGGTGGAGGGGACAATGCAGAAAAATTGTTGCTCTTTTCCAACAAAGGCGAGGGGGTGAAAACGTCACGTAGTATAGCATCGCCTGGCATAGAATTTACAGGCAATTCTAAAGAGCTCTGGAAGTGATCATTCCTTTGAAAATTTTGTAGATGTTTCGCTCCAATAAGAATTGTTCTGGGCTGAAGAACTGGCACGGGAAGAAAAGTTGGTTTCTTGTCCAACTGGAAACTATCACATGGTAGTGCCAAACCCACTTGAACATCTTCATTCCTCTTGTCATTCTTTCCTTGATTGTCAAAAGACAGAGGGCTGCAAAGCACAAAATCAGGATCGCACTTAATGTCGCTATCCTCGTCATCTGTCAAGGATTCATTTGCACGAGCCATCTCTACCATGGCATCTGCTTTAAGCAAACTACGAAATGATTCATCCTTGATCACGTGATCAAACAACGAACAAGAATTAGTACAATTGGATACTGGAACGTGAGGAAAGTGCTTCATATCCAGAGCGGTGGCGTTGTAATCGTTGAGTACTATCGAGAACATGGGATCCTTTCCAATCATGTTTACATCTGGATTTGAACAATTAGCCTTCGAGTATCTAGAAGAAGCAAGGGTTTCATCTACTCTAACTTTACTACTTCGGTTCTTTGGAGTAAGCCTGATCCTTCTACCATTCTCAATGTTCATCATTTGATATTGGGAGCTCGCAGTGTCCTGACTGATGAGTCTCTTTCGAGGAGTAGTCCTTGGCGTGAGCTTGATCCTGGGCAACCCAACGTCTCCATTTGCGTGATTTTGAACTGGGGCGCTCATAATCTCTGGATCGTTACCTAAAACACTGTCCAACGACTTGACAAGAGGGGATACAGTAAAGTTGCCTAGTGTAGACGGATCATACGGTTGTGAACCATTGTCATTTTGAGAAACAAACTTAAGAGGCACTTGTCGAGGAGGCGATGGAGTGAAGACATCGTTTGAATGTGATGTTGGTCTTGGTTGTGGACGGGCGACGGTGGGAGCGACTGGGTTGTCTCGACCTTCATCAAGGTGAGGGGAGACCTTCATGAACGGAGAGCCTTGATGATGCGTAAAAGGGGATTCGGAGTCAAATAGCTCCATGCCACCCCGAGGATACGTACTCGGTGATTCTTCGAGATCTTTTGCGGTGCACCTTGACGTTGTACCGAAGAGCAATATCTTAGATAAAGCTGGAGGATCCTCATCGCTCTCTGTCATTCCAGCGACCGCGGCCGGTAGCAGTTTTGTTGGTGCGATGGAGGGCACGGAGGAATGGGAATGGATTTCCAAGTTCTTGACCACACCGAGCGAAACCCCTTTGTCTTTATTATCTGCATACGAAGTGATTCGTGTCGACATTGTTTCGTGCACCTTGGCAACCTGGTGAAGAGACGATCCCGATTCAAAGGTGTGTGCTTGCTTTCTCGGCTGCAAGACTGAGGTAGAGTTCATTATTTCCTTGTTTTGTGTTGCTGCTTCATTGATCTTGTGTTTGTTATGAACCGAGGTGTGGTGTTTTGAATTGACGATGATGATCGTGCTTGGCGTTGGCGATTGGCCATTTCTTAATTTGTTTACTCCAGAATTTTAGACCAAGCGTAATCTTCCGCATAGCAAATCTGAATCTTGATTGACCTTGGACACGTCAACAAAAACAGATGGCGAGGCAAAGGAACAGCTGACACGGACCGTAAGCAATCTGACACATGTGATAGTTACGATTGGATTTGCACAGGGAAATACAAAGGAACACCTTAGACAGACTGTGAGAAGGCTGACAGGGGATGGAATGAAGGATGGAGAGATGGATGGAGTGTTCCGTTTCCGTTGTTCGCATGTTAATTTAGCCTTTTTTGGATGCATTCTTCGGCATTCTTCAGATTTTTTTAGACCGAGTACTCTTCCGCATGTCTCTTTCGCATGTCTGAATCCTTGACTTCTCATGGGACACGTTTAAAACAGATGGTGAGGCAGTAAATGAACAGCTGACATCAACGCTGGTGAGAGACGCTTTCGTCTGTTGTTTGGGGTTTGGGGCCTTCGCTCTCTCTAAAAATCAGGATGCGAAGGACACTCATGAAGAAGCCTGGTTCTGACTTCTGACATCTTCCAGGAGGACATGGAAAACGAGAAAATCCCTAGGAGATAAATGAGAATGAGAAAACAAGGGGGACACACGCGCCCCTACAGATATGGGATGTCTCCAGCTTGCAAAAATAAGGAGAGCGTCTCCAGTGGTACCAACGCCGTAACCTAGAGGTGCTTGCCCCAACTGATGTAATAAAATGGGACTGACGCAAGAGACGAGGAGAGTTATTACGGAGATGTTTTCAGTAATCAGAGGAGGGATAAAGAGAAAGAATAAAATGAGGTATAAATTAATTACCAAGGGGCAGACGGCCCAAAGGAAGTGCATTGTTGTCGACGGTTTTCTTGGCAGGTGCGGTTTCAATGTCTTTTCAATGGTGTAGCTGTAGCACTTGCCCTCCTAGGGCCCACGGAATGTACTGTAACAATTTCAGTTATATTATTAATGGGATCCGGCTTTACTTGATGCATTTATTAAAACAAATTTGTTCTTTTGTCAAAAGGAGTATGAATTAAAATTAAAAGTTACAAGCTTTACAGCATAAATGTCCCCAGATTTTTGTTGTATTACTTTCAATGATGTCCAATACACTTCTGGAGATCTAGATTACTTACTAGGGCTCAAGACAAGTTCACCCTAACTTGGCTTGGTAATTGGACTGTCATGCCCATACCCGTAAAGGAGTACTTTATGGGCATAGACGGGTATTCTAGATGAGAACCCTGTGTTAATCGTACACCTCTCTGAGAGAGTCTTGGAAACTCTAAGAAGACAAAAGAACTC
>JALLAY010000087.1:0-22682 GCA_036939635.1 Cyclotella baltica | reverse complement strand
GGAACTGTATGTCACGAGAAATTCCCTTCGTACGATTTACCTTGATTTTTACTTAAGCCCCTCTTTCTGACAGAATGCGCAGGCTAAACTACTTCCTCTTTTCAGTAGAGATGGAAAATTTTGATCTTGGCCAACGTGATGGGTGATGGAGGTGTGTGGACAAGGCCATGAGAGGCCATGAAGCAATGGAACTGGGATGATTGATCGCAATTGATCGGCGAGATGGATGATATAAGGGCAATCTATGCAAAGCTGACCGTTGACACCACAATAGTGGTTCAGCCGCCACTATGGTACTACTAAGGTAGACCTTAATGGATTGTGTAGATTGTGAAGGAAACCAAATAACCGTGTGACTGATGGAGCCTCATTCTTGGGACACTAGACATCCAAACCTCAACCAAAACATGCCTAAATGAGATGGCTAAGTCATTAGTTATTGTATAATTGGTACCGATCAATTTGTTCTCCAGGGTGTTGAATATGCTAAAAGTATTCTAAGTTGATAATACAAATTAAAGATGTGCTAGTAAAAATAACAAGGGGGAAAATCCTGTTACTTCCATCAGATCAATGATTTAATTCGATCATGTAATAAATTGACCACAAATTCAATGATGACCGCTGACCCATCCGATACTCTTCGCTTCTATATTCACAAAGAAATAAGAATATCTCGACTCCTCATTCAACAGAAACAAAAAGGTCATGTTGGAAGTTACTTATGAATAACTCGTGATTTGTTTTCTCGCCATACAAGATTTAGACTTTTCGAGGTCATTACACAGCTCCGTCCTGCAGCCATTCCTCTCTGTGGAGCAGTATCTTTTAGGATCCAAAGAGTGCTAGATTGTTAGAGGTTATGTCATGAACAATCATTATACAATTACCAATCAACTCTAGATTTTTTTGTTGAAGATTGATTGATGATGAAATCAATATGGGTCCTGAGATTAAGGTAAACCATTATTCTGATAATTCAACTTAAGCACAACAAGAACTTTAAACCTAAAAGATTTTTAATCATAAGCCTTCTAATGCAAAATATCTTTAGCATTAAACAAGCGCAGGGATATATCCCTAGTGAGTTTTCATGCGATCCAGATTGCATGGTTTGATTCCATGCAATCTGGATCGCATGGTTGCTCAAGCCAACGTTCAAATATTTTTGTACCAGTTCCTACGTATAGTCGGATTTTCGTCGGAAGAAGGGCAGTTCTGAGACCATGCAATCTAGATTGCATCGCGCGTAGAGGTCACGAAACTTGTTTCTTTTTCATGCAATCAAGATTGCATGGAGAAATTTCAACGCCACAATTGGCCTAACGTCTTCTAATACTAATTCCTAAAGTAGATGCGATGAGCTTTAAACTCATTTTAAATTTATTTGAATTCAAAAATCCTTTTCACGTCGCCAAACGTATTTTAATATTGATTCCTTAGTACATCTTATGACCGTTAAACCCATTTTAAATTTATTTGAATTCAAGCCGCTTCATCTGCATCGTTCGTCTCTCCATCGCTCTTCAACTCTAGCAACAAATGTGCTCCTCACCATGGTGCAGCTGGCGAAGCCGCAAGACCGTTCTATCACCAACACCATCACCAACACTCGAGATGGTGCTGGATCTGGATCGACAGCACCAATGGTCATCTCACAAACTTTCCAAAAGCACTAACCCTATTCTGAAACCATGTCGGCCATCAAACAGCTCATCATCAACTCGCCTCTCGGCCGAAAGATTAAAAGGAGGTCTCTCGACACCAACACTCCTTCACCGACAAGCAGACCACCTTCCCCCGTATATTCCCCTTCCCCTGGCCGCAGTCCCATGTTCTACACCCCTGCCACTCACCTTGGTGGAGTACCGTTCGGCTCTGGGCAGTCTCCTGCAGCCGCAAATTTGTTTGGTGAGATCCTCTTGTCCGTTTTGTGTATTTACTGTATCTTTTCATAACTCACCATTTAGCCATCAATCATAGGAGCAGCCCACCACATCGAAGACGACCAGCAACCATTTAGGTTGACTGATGGCTCGCCTTGGTCACCTGCCGACGACGATGCCCCGGCACTCATCGAAAACATCCCCTTCCACCCGAGCCTACCGGCATCCGAGAAGAAAGCAATCACTGGGAGGCGACTCAAGCCGCCCACCAAGAAGGACTACATCCTTCTTGCAAGTATCGAGATGGAAGTGGATCGTGAAGTCCAGAACGAGGAAGCGGGCGACCATTACGAGCGTAGTAAATTGGGGGCTGGCAGAGCCCAGATTGTAATTGACACCCGCAAGACGACCGACATGCATGAATCGGTTGGAAAAGCTTGGTGCCTCTTCCAAGACCTTGACGGAGTGGAAAAACTCAAGTTTCAGGCTCCGTCGAAGGAATGGGCCCACAGGCATTTCACATCTAATTGTGGCCTTCAGGACATGATTCTGGCGGACGTGTATGATCAATCAAAATACACGGAGCCAGGAATGAAGAAGGTGACCGGTGTTCGCCTTCGCCGCTTCACCTTGAAGTTTAAAGACAGGGACGATCTTGGTGCGTTTCTTCTGTTCCTGCATCTTAATGATGGAAGGGGCATACTTAAAGAGTGGTACAGCACTGAAGGCAGGTTCTTCCGTGGACCCTCTCTTGCCCCGCACGCCAAGAACAACCCAAATGCGATGCACATCTCGCACATCAATGGAACGGCTGTTCGAGAGGCTGATCCTCCCATTCATCCCGATGAAGTTCATGAAGCATTTGATGAGGAGGTAATTGGCGGATCCCAGGCACTCTGAGGAGTTAGATATGATTAAAATTTGTTGTGCCTCATTGGCTATTGTTATTTTATCCCTGATTGTTAGAAGACTTATAATGCAATTATTTAATTATGCATTAGTCACAAATCATATTTAAGTCTTTCTTTACGTAGACCTGTACAACAATAACAATCTTATTTACTAAACAAATCTTAGCCTCAGCAATCTATTTTGCAAGAGGACTTTTTTGACTAGCCGAACCACTTTTCTCAGCAATGGCTGCTAGTTGGCTATCTTCTTCATTTCTTTCGACTTGGCCTTCACCTGATAAAAAATTTCGATGAGCGTAGTGAAAGCAAGACATATTTGTGTAGTGCATCTTCCCACGAATCTCTCCAATTTCACAACGGTATGCAGGAGTGTCATTTCTTGCAAACTCAGAGAAGAATGGGATCTTTGTACTGAGCTTATCACGACTTTTTGGATCACGAAGTTTGCCACGTAAAAGCTCAGTTCTGTCTTGGTCAAAGCACAGAGTACGCTTACAGCCAAGGCAAAACCATGAAACTCCATTCTTGCCACAAACATCACAAGTGTGCCTGCTGAACTCATAAGGATCTGTCTTCTGCTTCTTGCGACTGCCTCCAGTAGAATTGTTGTCAGAAGATTTGCGTTTTTTGCCCGAATCATCTTCTCCTTTTACGACTAGCCTAATTGGCCTTCCTTTACATTCAGCACAGCGTTGGTCAAAAGCATCATGCTTTGAGGTTCTGTGCTTTGGATCTTTTCTGAATGCTCTTCCCAATGGTGTTGCACCAGTTTCTCCAGCCACTCCAAGCGCCAAGTGATTCTTCTCAAAACGAGTGTTCTTGTTTTTCTTGTTGTATCTTTCGGCTCTCTCTACGCAAAATGTTGCTTTGGTTGCAGCAGTAGCTGCTTCTGCCCCTGTTGATGTTGTAACTTCGGGAGAATGAGCTTCTTTCAAAAGCCGTGCACAAAGCCAGGTATAACTGTCGTGGAAGCTCATGCGCTTGTTGTTTCGGTTACGCACATTCTCAATAGTCTCTGCATCGGCATCAGGAGACTTTCGTCCAGTTACGAATTGTGACAACCGATGAAACACAACACCTTCAAGTTGCAACAGTCGGCTAATCACAGCAGCTTGGGGGGCTTTCACTGGCAATATAACTTGGCAGTTATAAGTAAAGCGAGTAGCAGTGTCGGAACCGCCCTTAGAACTATTCCATTGGGCGTAGTCAAGTGGCACAAGCATGTTGCATGAAGGGACGGGATAGTTTGGAACGTTAGGATTTGTGCTTGTTGGAAGAAGCGCTCTCCAAATCAAATAGGATGTCATAAAGTCATTCAGATCATATTTCTTTTTAAGATCAGCATTGCCAAGAAGAACCGATTCGATGTAGTCAAGAGGCAAGTCGGCAACATCATCTTCGTAGAATGTCTTAAGTCCATTCTCGTAGAGATGATCCAAAACCTTGCCATAGTTCTCGAGTAGATGAGGTTCGAATTCAACCGTTATCCCATACAAAATGTTTCCATGCGGTCCACCGACCAAAAAAGTTGTCCTATTTTTGCCGTAGGTGAAAGCGTGGTGTAGAATTTGAATCCGCTCTGATTTGCTTGGTATGAGCTGAGTGATGAGATCTCTTTGCCTTGAAGAGATTCTGCAGTACACTGAGTGTTTGTTCTTTACTCGCTTGATACTCTCAGGGCCACCCAACTCAGCTACTTTTGCCTGAATTCGATATGCTTTCGATAGACTTCCATCAACTCCACTGCCTGATCTACACTTTAATTCGACTGGGTGGCTTTGGATTGTATCAAGATACTCGCCTTCAGCAACACACTCTTCGAATGCAATAGCATCAGCAGAGTCTCGAACGAATGGCCTCTGTTTTTGCATCGCCAACCCACACTGCCTGATATCACACAAATAGAGCCCAGGCACAAGGTCAGCTGTGCTGTCCGCAAAAAACTGCCGGAGGTATGGGATCTCATTCTGATGCCCAAGTCTGGTTGAAGTCTTATCCCCTCCTTCCAAATTTTTCAAGAAAGATTTTCCAACACATCCAGCAATGATAGAATCTCTAACATCTGTGTTAACTGCGACACTTCGCCTCATTACGCTGGGATTGCGATCAAGGTAATGCAATGCTATGATTCGATCATCTTTCGTCTTTGGCTTCCAATTTCCATTTGGGCCAGGGATAGTTCCATTTTCCATAGCTTTTGCACCCACCCGATCTCTAAGCTGCATTTCAACTTCTTTTGCGGTCAGCATATCTTTGTATGGAAATTGGTAGGCAGAATCAGCAGGTAGGTCATTGATTGACTTGACAAAGGTTCTCAATTTTTTCTTCATGGTGCTGAGATCCATCTTTGATACTCCATCGCGTGACATTCCAAGGGCAAGTAGCATGACGGAAAGTTGTGATGTTGTGATTGACTTGCTACTTTTCAGTTTCTGTTCCAGTTGATTCGCCTTCTGCTTGCAGCTGTTAACGGTTGCCTCATCAATGTCCACTGTGCGCATCAAATCTGCCAAGTCTTTGACAAATTCTCCTTTCATTATCTGCTCATCCTCGTCAATTTCAACATCGTCATTATTTGCAGCTTGAAGAAGGTCATCAAGACCGGCATAGTCATAAACATCACGAAAGGAAGCAGAAATATCACTGGCTGGATCAATCATTGGTCCAACAAATCGTAGAGTTGCGAATGATTGTGATGATGTCATTGAAAACATCCGTAGAGTAAACCACATGAAGTCGAGATCTCCTGTGGTCAACATTAGAACTTCATCAATTGTAATGCTGTCAAGGTGGTTGTCGATTCTACCTTTGAGATCTCCCGGGAGATCTTTTTCTAGCACACTTCCGTACGGGAATGCTTTCAAAGCTCGTTCTTTGCTTGACAACTTTGAAGATTTGTACCATTTAGCATCACCATTGTTTGTGAAGCAAAAGTCAAATGCTTGTGGCTCATTTTCAAAAGTCTCACTGTTCATTGCCAATGACACTGCACCAGTGCCGCTGCGCCAAGCCATCACCTTCACCAAATTTTTTTCTATTCGAGTGATGGCAGTGAAGCAACTACGTCCACCATTTGCATTGATCTCCTCTCTGTCAAGTAATGGGGGTTTTTGATTGTAGGTAAGAGGAACCCATGGTGCTCGTTTGAGTGTGCCCATGCAAATGGCACCAAACAACAAGAGCCATTGTAAAAGTGGTAGTGTCCAATACCCACGATCAGAGCAGAGAACCACTCCACGCAGTGCTTCGTGCATTGCACCATCATTCGAGAATCTATGGTGAAACATGAACCGTAGCATTTTCTCATAATTTTCGGTGTTGGTCTCTCCTTGCCGAAGAACAGAAAAATGGAGAGGAAAACCAGTTGCTGCAGAGACAGCAGTATCAATAACAAAGCCGCGACAATTTGCCTTGATGTGGTGGCATCCTTTCATTCCCATCAGATAGTGAGCATCATCTCTCACTGCTTTTGTTCTGTAATGAAAATGCAATTTGTCGTCATCCAATGCAATCCTGATATTACCCAATCTGAGTCCTTCTGTCAGAAACAAATCACGACAGTCTTCATTCAATCCTCTCTGCACTTGCTCCCACAATCTCTCTCCGTTCTTGCCGTGATGTGCTATCTTTCTCCAAAGTGCATTATATTCCTCTGGTTCCATGTACCCATCAATTATAACACCACCATCTTTAAAGAGCCGAGATGGGGGGAGACTAAATCTAGCACCCCAGAACAATGTTGCAAGGAATTGAGCATACTTTTTGTAAGGCAAGTCCAACGCCTTCATCAGTATCCCTGCTAATCTGCTCCTCTTACCAAAACAAAACTGAAATACTCCTTCACGACTTGCCTCAACGCCAAGATTATCAAGAGCTTTTTTTAGCTTTTCATACTCATCAGTCAAGTGCAGCATCATTGTCTCACGTCCCTCGTTGAATCCAACTTTAAACTCCTTCATGTTGCGTGGGTGCCGTTTCTTCCAATCACTCATTTTGGGTGCAGTGCTACTGTTGAAGTCTAGAAAAGAATCCTTTTCTAGTTCAAACCTATTGGTAGATTCATTCAGCCTCATTCCACGATAGTGCATCTTGTCAGTGGTACCATTCCCTCTGCTGGTACTGTCGTCGTCGTCCTCGTCCTCCGTTTCACACTCTGTTGCATAGGTGCCTTCATCATCAACATTTTCTTCTTTGTCAAAACTACTGGAATCAGGGCCATCTCTTCCTTTACCAACATCTCTTCTACTGGGTCTAGCTAATTCGGCTTCTATACCACTCCCTTCATTGATACTATCGGCTTCGGCTTGTTCGTCGTTCTTCTTGCGTCCGATGTACGCATTAATACTATCGGCTTCGGCTTGCTCATCGTTTTGTTTGCTGTTGTTACTCTTGCCGCCTTTGTTGCTCCTGTTGCGTCTGATGCATGGTGTGTCCCAAACAGCATCATCGTCGTCATCACTATCGACATCTTCAACTTCGTATTCGTCTCTAGATTCATTATTGTTCGGGATATCAGCATCGCCCGTATCCTCTTGAGCTAAGCCGTCTTGGCTGTCGCCCTGCCGAACAAGCCGCGGCATAACTTGAAAGCCAACAACAAAGAAGAATGCAATAAGGGTTTCGGCACGAGATTATGAATACGGACTAAGGTTGATTGTTAAGTACACAAGCCGTCTATCTGCCTAGGCAACAGCTTTTACCAAGCATGTTTGCCTCGCCGGTTGTAGCAGCTTTCTACATTGTTCATGTGTTTGCGGCCGCTAAGAATCATCTTATCACATTATTCATGTGTGATGGCAGCCGCTATGAATGATTGATGTCCATTGTCGACCAGTTGTTGTGGCTCGTAAGAGAGAGGTGATGTCTCTTTGGTGTATCTTTTTTGTTTAAATAAGTATCTTTAGTGATTTCACATAGGAACTAGTATTAAAGGAAAGAGAAGAAACGATTCAATGTTGTCTCTTTGGTATCTTTTTGTTTAAATAAGTATCTTTAGTGATTTGACATAGGAACTAGTATGTGAAGGAAAGAGAAGAAACGATGCAATCTGGATTGCATCGTTGCCCGGGAGGGCGCCCAAAAACTCACCAGGGATATTGAACTAAAATCTTTACTTGCATCTTAAGGTGTCTATACAGTCATCAATAGGATTGCAAGAAACAAGCACAGGGATACGATGAATGCTTTGGTACAATGTACAAGATTTTAAAAGCTGTTGAATAATAAAGATGACAACTAAACACAATTGATTTAATTAACCGCTTCATGTCCATTTTAGGTATGCATCATCCTCTATAGTCCCCAAGTTCTGCTGCACCAAGCAGTTTCCCTACACTAGACGTTGCCAGTTCTTCTCCTATACGATAAATATCACTGTAAAGCTTACGTAACATTTCAACAGGAGATTTTTTGAATGGTGAGGATTGAAGACCTCTTTCCCTTGCCAACAAAAGTCTGGCTTCGGGTGGTACAAATCCGTCCCGCTCAATAGAAGAAGAATGAATGGATGGCACCAATTCAGATTTGGGAACCAAACCCATGTAGTTCTGCATTTGTGCCAGCAAATCTGAATCCGGCTGAATGCTACCTGAGTATACATGGAGAACTGCATTTGCTTTAAAGGAGATATCCCGGGTGAGAACACAATGTGGCTGTCTTAATCTTCTAAGTGGCAAAAACATGTGCAATCGAGGGTAGCCAGAACCACAGACCACGGAGGGATAGTGTTTGTCCACAAACTCAGCTTCAAAGTTTGACAGCAAGATAACAACTTCTTTACCAGTATCCAGCACCCAACATGGTGTTTTTGTATGCCCATCCTGCATAGCGTTGCTTGCTTTAATTGTATTGCAAAAATCTTGTGTCACCAAAACTGCATTGGTTTCAAATTGCCCGGGAACCATGTCATGAAGAGATGTTCGAGTTAGCGCTCCATGATGTAATGGGTAGAATGCTGACACTTGTCCTTTCAAATAATTCAACAAATCCTCAGAAACACTCGGAACTTTGGGTTCGGCCGGTGGTGGTCTCTCTACGTGAATCTCCTCCTCCAGCTCCTGCTCAAGCTCACGCTCCATCTCCTGACCAAATTTGCTTTGCAACCTCTGTACCTCAGGAGCAATACCCTTGACATGTGTTAAAACTTTAAGTGCAATGTGATACTCAACTGGATTACATTGTGCTGAATCATTGGTGAGAAAATGTTGGAGATTGTTTGACACAACATCAACAAGAAGTTCCGGAGCACGGGCTGAACCATACATGTTTGTTACACTAAGATCTTCTGATTGAATCAGTGTTTCGGCAAGTGTTTCGAGAGTCAGTTCTTCAGAAGCAAGTATAGAAAAAGCGCAAGTGCGCTTGAGGTGGTCAGCTCCCTGAGCAGCATAGTAGGGAATAAGATCACAGTTCCTTTTCACAGTGTTTGATAGAGCCCATGCAAGGATCTTTGAGCTGTTTTCGCAGGAATTGCTATCAGTAGACTCAACCCCACGTTTCTTCAGCGCTTTCCCAACTTCAGCAGATGCTACAAAGTGGAGACTCTGACCATCAGGGCCCAGTTGTCTCAGCCGCATAGCTGCCTGCATCAACTTGTCCTTGTCAGGACCCTTGCCCAGTGTCAATATTGCACGTGTATTCAGAGGGAGAAGGAAATCAACTCCACGAGTATGAACATCATCAAGATAAATCAAGCATTTTGATAGATCGTCAGCATATGGAGATCCTATTCTTTCTACTGGCTCATCTGGGCTAGTCTGAGTGATGACACACTCTTTATCACGTTCGTTGAAAAATACTACAGCCTCTATGTCCGGTCTTAAAGCGAGCCAAGCTGCAGCAAAAGTTTGGTTGTCCATTTCAAGAATCAATGCGCCTGGATCGAGAACTACATTCACTCCCTTTTTTGTTTCAAGCAGGTTGACAATGCTTTGAGACACATTAATATCACCGCCCGACAAAATGGATACCTCATTGTTTTCGGGACTCAGGAGACTTTTCATTTGAAGTCCGTTGGTTATTTCACCAGAAGGGAGATTCTTGAGTGTCACAGTTGCAGGCAAAACTGGCCGTGAACCATCTGTGCCACTAAATCCTTTCGTAGGGAACCGGGCATTGTCTGAGTGATGAGTATCAGTATCACCATGAGGTACTGGGCATAAATCCCAGCTGTTTGATGAAATTTCGTTAGTGAATTGTTTGGCTTGGATCGGGAATACTTTTCGGAAGAGGAAGAAGTCAATTGCCTCCACATGATATTGAAACTGAGGCACAATCTGTTGCTCAAACTGTGCAGCATCAGCACAATTCACACTTGTGTAATCAAGCAATGGCAATGGACGAGGTTTATTTTCATCAGCGTCAACATGAATATTTGATTGCTTTGCCCATCCATTGAAGAGTGTCTTAGCCTCGACATCTGCCATGTTTCTCAATTTCGAAAACACTTGAGTGATCTGGCTTCGAAGTAGACCATGGTGGTAATAATGCTGTAGAGTGTGAAGGAGCATTATATCCGCATGCTTGAATTCCGTGCGCTCAGCAGCCACATCCTTGTAACGATAAGGGACGGCCATCAAATAACCAAGTCGTAGTGGGTGAGACCCAAAGTCAACCCTCCAGCGTTTCTCAAGTGCAAAACGAAGCGCATCATGAGTAAGAATACCTCGAAGTATCTCTCCACATTTCTGCAGTTTGTCGCACGTGGAATTTTTCCCAAAATGAATGCTCCGGGTGTCTACATCAACATCAAGGACAATGCTTCGGAATTTGTTGATCTCCTCTGGTAGTAATTTTGGCCTTACCTCGAGATGTTTTGTTGCAGTGCCTTTGCTCACCACATCATCCAACACTCTTTCTCGAATGAATTCCCAGACCGTGTTGGCACCATCCCCATCCAATAATCGCACAGTCGAAATCCTTGGCTTCTGGTAGAGATGCACTTCTACAAGACGTGGAAATTTATCTTGCAACTCAGCAGCCATGTCACTCACACTCTGCAAAGCTGCTGCAGCCAAACCCCACCGTAAAACTCCTCCATCCATATCCACAGGGTCTCCCAAGGTATAAATTAGCTGATAAAGAGGTGACAAAATTAAGTCCGATTCATCCAAGAAATGTCTGCAGTTATGCTTCAAAAATCTAACCACCTTTAGTAGCGCCTTGCTTGCCTCAACATCCCTATGAATCGCAGTTGGAGATGCTAACTCCACTAATTTGTTCTCCAGTGAAAGCCTTTGCTCAGGAACAGTAACCAATACATGTCCATTACTTGTGATATATTCAAGCTCATTGAGCATATGGGCAGCTTCAGATTTGCCTAACACAAGGTCACGTCGGAAGAGCAGAGGGTAGACTCGTTGACCAAGAATTCCACCAATACGCCACTGCCACGTGCTGGAATTACTTGGATAAAGGGAGTTTAAGACTGTGACACAACAAAGCTCAGCCATGCAGTCATTCAAATGAGATGGTTGCCTCGCCTTGATGCGCTTTGCCAAAGCTCCAAAACGTGCCATGATCATTGGCATTATAACATCTGTTTTGCCTTCGCCCATGTTCAACTGTAAGAGGTCATTGGTCATATTATCTGACAAAAGCTCTTGTGCCACCTGCGCCTGATTTTCGCGAATAGAGTAGTCATTATCAAGCTCAAGCAGGAGCCATTCAGGGTATTCCAAAGGTTTCCACCCACACGATCCAACATTTACTAACTCACGAGTTAGGCGAGCATATACCTGATCTCCCTGATCAAGCAAGCGAAGGCATCGAGTTGCCCGCTGTGCACGTCGAATAGCAAGGCCCAGCCTGCAACAAATGTCAACAATCGGAGAAGTCAATGGATCCTCTCCTGTTTCCATCAGAAACTTCGACAGAATTGCAGTCACACTGGTATTGTTCCATAACCCAGTAGTTTCTAGAACTTGCGGCCCTTTCTCCATCTCCCTAATGACAGAGATGAGTTGTTTGTATTTTCTCAACGATAGTTGTCGCTCATCTTCAAGTAAGGATCTGAGCACTGTCCTATTTTCATCAAGCTGCAATCCAACTATCAGCAAATTTAAAATGCTTTCTCCTGATTGTTTAACCAGCTGCCAACTTTTCTTCATTTTTGCTAGCTCTTCATTTGCCATTTCACGCGACTCGTCACCCTGCACAATGTCTTCAGATGATAGTGGAAAGGGTGTTGTAGCATTTCTTGACTGACAGAGTGTGCTGGGTAGGCTAAACTTGGACAAAATTTCTTTTGCAGTCAATGTCGGTGATGAAATATGTAGGTTCAACATTGCAACTTCTAAGTCCTTCAGCTTATTCATATAGTAAGCATGGTCTCTCATTGTGACCAGTTGAAACTGTCTCGAAGAGGTGACAACTTCAGAATTGCTGACATCTACAGATGCAGTCATATTGTGTATGTCATTTGGAGAAGTCAAGGGTCCATTCAGAATGCTACTTAGTTTCTCATGAAATCTGCTGGTAAATTGTGATAGCTCTTCTGCTTTACTCCAATTTGTGAGACGTTTGTTGATTTTACTTGCCAATGTTGAAGTAGATGTAACATGATCATAGTTCACCTCATTACTGGAAAGTTTGCGCCTTCCATTCCAAGCACTCATTGCATTTGACAATATTGCATTTTTGGAGGCTTGCCGTCTCACATTGTGACTGTCCTTCCTTTGTTGCCACCGTCTTGAAGAATTCAAGTAGTTCTTATCATGGGGTGATGGGCTTGACTCAGAAAATTTTTCAAGGTACTTTTCAACAACATTTTCGATTGAAGACTTGGCATAGTGGTCGTCTGAAGGGTTCTGGTAATCAGTATATGTTGGTGGATTTAGTTCCTCAAATGCAGAACCATTTTTGCATACAACAAGCAACTGCAGCAAATGGTCTCTGTTGCTGGGGTAACGTTGTGTCAAAAACGATACAAGAAAGGTGAATTGCATTCGTCCTTCGGCGGTATTCCAGATGTCTTCATTACGTGCAATGTTGTAAAGCGTGATCCAGACATTATGAAACTCAGTATAGATTTTATCCTTCTCAATTTCTTCTGCTGATGTCGGCTTTGTGATAACATTTGACCAACAGGTGGACATGCCTGTTGGAGTTCCTTCTCTGTTGTTCTCCCACCCCTGGAGTGTTTGCACTGATGATGCTTGCAAGAGACACTTTACAAGCCCATAGTCTGTTGCCACAAATTGGCTATTTTGCCCACAATATCCAACAATAGATATGGCAGCAGTAGCAGATGGCTCGAATCCTTTGGTGGGATTGAATTGTCTGCCTTGTCCTCTGGTCCATTCATTTACTACACTATCACTGCCAAACACTCGACTCATTTCTGCATTATCAAGATTGCAATCCGTAGGATATAGGCTCGATTTGATCAACATGGCACGTTTTGATAGCTGACTTGTCCGTGCATTAATCACATCCTTTTGACCATCAGTGATTGTGAGGGTTTGACAAATGAGTTTGAGAGCATTCGACATATCATCCATTCGTTGCTTTGCAAGAAAAGCAAATCCGTTGTGTGCACATAGTGGCTCTAAGTCTTGCGGCCACATCACAGTCTCCATAACACGGAGATTTGCAGGATAGAATTGGCGTGCGGGTGACAGTTTGGCAATGTCTGTCAAGGTGATTGTTTCCAACTCTAGGGTCTTGGTAGCGTCTTCCTCCATTGAAGTGGTTAGATTTCCACAGCAGCGACCACTACGAAGGAGGGAGATTGCTTTCTGGGTCCCGGTGCATCCCAGAAACGGATCAGGAAAGAGACCTGAGGTAGTTGCATGAAGGAGTGCAAGATAAGTTGTGGCATGCCTTGGTTTTGGTGGATGAATATCACAGAGATCATCACGGAGCTCATACTTGAAAAATGTGGGCTCTCGAAGATTTTGAACATCAATGCAAGTCTTTTGGTCCGGGTTAGGGTTAGGACGACTAGTTTTTCCATGAGGCATGATTAGGACTCGCTTCTCGTGCTGTCTGTCTGACCCTGTTGCCCCCTCGAGAAGGAGGCCTTGTTGAAGCCCTCTAAGCGTCCCAAAATTCTGATTCCTTGCCACAAGCAAGCCACGATAATCAGTGGCGCGAATGGGATTCCATGATTCAAGTGAAAGATTGCACTTCAATACATCAAATCGGAGATTCTGCAAACGAGGGAGACAAACTTCAGCAAGCACACTGTTGCAATGGGGCACAGCAGTCGGGACCTGAGAAAACACGTGCAGATCTGGTTGAACACAAAGGCGTTGAAAGACCGTCGTAAACAAAGTTTGATGAGCATGGCTAGCGATATCAACTAGGTACCATCCTTCTTTCTTCACAACTTGAGTCATCCTGGTCTTCAAACTAAGTGTGTAATCGAATCCCCTATTTTGGTTAGGAGAGAAGCTCTTGAACGTATCATCAGCATAATGCTTTGGTCGAAAATAGATCATACCTGAACCATGAGTGATCCAATGACTGTAGTCTCTGATGAACATAACTGGATAATCATCAGTTTGCTGACTGTTGGCACACACAAATGACTGATCATGAACTAGGATACTGCGAATTCCATTCCTATCTTCCTCAATCTCTGGAATTTCACCATCCCGAAAGGTGAACCTAGCTCCCTGCACTGTTGATTTTGTAATGAAACCCCCACATCCATCAGGCTGTACTGCAAACACAGATGAACCGAAAAGTCGAGTGTATAATGCATGGCTTGTGATGCTCTCAGGAAGCCGCTTACATGGTTTCCCATCAATCAGAAAGAGCCCCCCTAGCACATCGATTTCAAGTTTGCATTGCTGAGAAAGCTTCCTATCCATAAATTTACTGTGATACCACGAATCGGAAGCTGGCGCCTCTCGATAGCGTCGCCAACATGTTTGAAATCCTGAGGAGGTGATAGCTTTTCCCCAGTGAATCTGAAGAAAGTCATCAAGACAAGTTGGCTTTTCTCGAATAAGGCGATGGCAGCGCTCCAATACAGCCTCTGCAGCTGTGTCGGCATGTATATGATGTTGCCGCTGCCAGGAGTGTTCTCGCAGTGCATTAATAGACTGATTATCTCGGGCCACTGCTCGCAGGTGCAGAAAGTCTTTAATATCATCATGCATCATGAGCAAATAATGGTCCAAAAATGTGAGAACGCCAATGCTTGCAACCGCAGCACATTTGGTTAAGAGGGCCTGAACATCCTTTTCTTGGGTGCAGCGGTCTGTTGCTTCTCTTATCTTTTCAATCCAATCTTTAGCAATCTCACGTGACATACGAAGTACACGAGCAACATTTTGGCCTTGATTAGGAGGACAGTGCTCAAATACAGCTCGTAAGAATAGAGTTGTAAGGAGTAACACATTATGATCATCCCAGTTTTCACGTGCGTCCTCCAAAAGTTCTTGCGAATGACGAACACAGTCCTCCACCAAATGATTATCTGAGTCAACAAGGTTTTTCCAACAATCTCAGTGCCACTGTCCTGTTGAGTTTGGTGCAACCTGCCAAAATAGGGCCATTGCTGTCGTGACAACATCATTTTCACGGAACGAGACGCTTCTCTGGCTGAGACACCCAAGGAATCGTTCAATTTGCAATCGGTGGCCCGCTCTTAACTTTCCAACTGCTTCGAATTCTGAGAGAGGTATGTTAACGGATGCTACTTTTTTGTCATAATGGGCCTCTGATTTGGCACAAATTACTTGATCTTCATTGTGCTGCCATCCACACACATACTCTTGCAAGGCTTGATATCTTTGCTGATCAAGTTGAACACTGCATTTCTTGAGCAACGACCAGGACCAGCTGTCAATGTCTCTAATAATCGCTTTACCCTCTGAAGTTATCCTAGTCTGGGTACAATTCTTTTCAGAATCTACGACGAATGAGTGATGCGCAGCGACATGCTGATAACTGTAGTGGGTCTGACACCATGGCTTTCTAGTAGAACTTAATGAAAGAGGGCTCGAGCGAGATATATTCCACAAAGAAAGCCTGTTGTCATCTTTCCACTTGTAAATATTGTTATGATAAGGAGTTGAGACTGTGCCTGGGTCATCAAGAATCTTGGTGGCTGTGAGGTAAAGTGACTCACGAAGACAGGACAATGGGATTGGTTCAGTGAGCTCATACACAACTGCCAATTGATCATTTTCCTCGGGAGGAAGGAGACGTTCATAGTAGTAGATATTGATTCTGCTCCTCTCATTCACCCAGCGACACCTATTGCAAGTAACCAAAAAACCATCATCATCATCATCATCACATCCACAAGATGAGGAATTCACTTGACGAGTGAGCCTATCATATCTACTTCTCTCACGCTTGTACTCGTCAACTTTCTCTGCCACATTCCGCTGACACCTCGCTTGGATATCAGATCTCACTTGATCCATTTTGGGGCATTTACTTGCAAATCTTGTGGGAAAAGACCCACTCGACCAGTCTCTGGAGACAAACACTCTCCCATGTGCCTCGTTCCGATTGTGAATATACTCCTCCAAACTTAACAGGTGTTCTTTCTCTGAACGCTTGGCTAGGCACAATGCGTTAAGGAATTTATCATTTCCTACTGGCATTCCAAGTTTGTGCTCTTTCAGCATTGGGAATAGTTCACAGTTTAGGCGATCTAACAGCAGGACTACAGTGACACTGATGAGAATAGTATGAATACTCTCTAGGCGAACATCACCCTGTCCAAATTTGGCGCTGACTTCAAGATTAGCTCTAAGCAGTTCAAGGAGACTCTCTGAAAGAAATGAAACATCACTGTTCTTATCGCAGTAAGCCTGTGGATTATATCGAGTGGGCAACTTCCATTCTTGCATGACATTGTCACAAACGTCCCTAAGAGCAGCAATGATCTCCCTTGGTGCATCTCGTGCCATTGCTTCATTCAATGCTTTGGTCAGAGAATTTAGATCAGATGGGGCTAAATTGCGAGGCGGATGAGTAGGACGATTTCGACGGATAGCAGGGGGGAGTCCAATTTGAAGCGAGCCTTGCTTGTTCCCATTTTCAATTGAATCCTTGAGGTGTTGTATCGTTGGCCAACTGTGCTTCAGCTGATGAACCAGACCAGCCTGGACTTCATGTTCTAATAGTCGCATGCTTGCTAAAGCAGGTTCATCCAGATTGGACTCTCTTGATTTTAGAAAGTCCACTGCATGATTGGCAGACTGCTCACAGCGCACTTCGACGGCTTTGCCATTGAGATGAGTCCAAATATCACTTGGTGACTTCTGTTTCAACTTCTCTACTCTCCTTGCAAGTTTCCGAGCCCCCTCTAGTAATGCAGACTTTCCACACTTCAACTCTAAACTTGAGTAGTGCTTGGTCCGGGTTGCCGAATCCCAGGAATACAAGGTTCCAATGATATCAGTGACCCACAATTTGAATGAAAGATCAGCAACAGCTTGTTTTTTTGGATCATCATAACTCCCAATCATCAAACGGGTAGCAAAGTGTGCCGCACTCCGCAGTGCAAACCAGATCGGGCATCGGCGCCACAACAGCTTCCCATTCCCATAATAAGCCTCGTCTCTGACCTTCTTTGACAAGGCATTCCCCTTCTCTTGGCTGCTGGAAATATCATCACCACCCAGTGTCCTTAGCAACCATTCTGTAACAAACATTGGATGAGTAGTGCCACGCTCTTCTACCACACTCTCTCCGGCTCTAGAAGTTGAAGGTAGTGCTTCCGGTTGGGGATTTACACCAAGGTCATAGAGGAGACTAGAAAATGTTTTGGTTTCTGTCAAGCGACTAAAGTTGACAATCACCGCCGATTCTGGTATACGGTATCGAAGTGGCTCGTCGGTAGATTTGAAGATCTCACCAGGAGGAAGCTGTGCAGCCCATGCATACACCTCGACCTTATCCTTATCTACAAGTGAACGATGCAACAGCAGGACTGCATTCTGGGCAGCTATATAGATGACACGAACTTGTCCGGGGGCTATAGACTTGAGAGAGTGGTGAATGTTTGATGCAGTGAAGTTGTTAGAATGTTGCAACCAACAAAATTGTTCCGTAAGAGCCCGAATCTCGCCACAGGGCCAGCACAGATGGTTATTACTCAGCACCCGACGTTCGAGGTATTCCAAAATTTGATTGGGGCAATCTGGATCGGGTGGTAGCCTCATAGGCACTATCATTGTTCGAAACGCAGCAGCAACTGCATCTTCCAAAGCCGTCATCTTGAGAGGATTGAGGTTGTTCTTCCTACAATTAACCTTGGATAAGTTTAAAAGACCCTGCATGATGACAGCAAATACCTTAGTTAACCAAAAGCTTACAGAAGGAAAGACACATCAACATGAGACCTTGCATTACATGATATTTACCTTGCCTGTGATGAATGACGAAAGAGTTGTTGCGAAGTAGATACCATTTCACACAAAGTACATCCCTGAAATTTTCACAACACTCAAAGTTTCACACAACACGGAGCTGAGGGAGAATCTTCAAGATCAATTTCGCAGATGGCGTGACGAGGACAGACGAAGCCATGATTGAAATCTCACTTCCCTCTATTCATCGTAAAAGTGTAGATTCCCCTCAAAAACGCTGTCACGAGCACAATAATGCCTCAAAGAAAAAAGTATTCAAGTCCTTGCGGTGACCCCCATTTTTGATGGGCATGGTGATATTTGACACTGGAGTAGGGGCAGTATGGTTGCGAGACAGTGTATTGTTGCAAATTGCACATGTCAAGCTATAGTTGTGTTATTGTGACTTCTAACCCTGCCGCCTCTTTGAGTCAATAGACTGCTGCTACCAAGTCAAGTGCAGAAAGAGAAAGATATGAGATTTCCATATTGCTCAAGTTACGACTAAGCGCTGTCGATATTATAAACTTACGAATTAACATCATGGACTTTTGGTCAGCAAATGAAATGACCCACCCCCTCACAGGCGCACCCAATTGCATCATGCAGCCTTCCAGTGGTTTCATTCATCGGGTGAAATAATATACAGTCACTTCTTAGAGAGAAGCTTTTATGATTGACATGGCTGAAATAGATAGCAATTTCAATTGGAATGAGAATAGATGTGAGTATATCGAGAATGACGCTTGACACTGACTAACCTAGAAACGGACTGATAGGCAGGGACAGAAGATTAGATCCATTCCACAGGCTAAGCGTCATTGAAACAATCAAACTTAATCTTTTCCGGGAGATGCAAATAGATGGACTGATGGTTGGGAGGTATGCATTTAATAGTTTGTCAGACACGGGTGTCATGTGGAACAAAGGTAAGAATGCCTCAACATTGCACCACTGCCGAAAGGAAATCTCACTTCTCTCTATTCTTCGTAAAAGTGTACCATAGATTTCCCCCCAAAACGCCGCTTCCAGTCCTCGTGTTTGTCCCCTGTTTTTAGGCTCGTGCTGGCGAGTGAAGCAGTATGTTGGCGGCCAGCCGTAGGCAGTAGGGTCAAGCTATATTGTTTCTTCTGAACATGCGGCCTCTTTCATCCGACTTCATAGGCCTCTGCTGCAAAGTCGAAGATCTGAGATGTCCATCTTGCTCAAGTTATGACTAAGCGCCGTCAACATCAAAAACTTACGAACTAACATCATAGATTTTTGGTCAGCAAATGACCCACGCTCTCACAGGCGCACCCAATTGCATCATGCAGCCTTGCGGTGGTTTCATTCATCTGGTGAAATAATATAAGTGAACCTTTTATATGATTGACATGGGAAATAGATAGCAATTGGAATGAGACTAGATTTGAATCTGTCAAGAATGGCGTTTGACATCGTCTAACCCATAAATAGACCGATAGGTAGGGGCAGAAGTTTAGATCCATTCCACAGGCCAAGTGTCGTTGAAACTTCCAGGAGATGCAAATAGATGGACTGATGGTTGGGAGGTATGCATTTAATAGTTTGGCACAAGTGTCAGGAATAGAACAAATTAAGCATGGCCTCGACAATTGCACACCAGAGAGTACTCACCTTGGTTGTCGTAAGCCATCTCCTGGAAAATACTCAATCATCAATGTGAAGAAATAATTCCGCTGCTTCCCCTTGAATACTTAAATAGCTTATAAAATGCAGTTGTGCATCTGCTGCTTGGATAATATACAACTTGTTCATGTCTGCTTGGACAATAAATCCACTCTTTCCGCGTAGCCTGTGCTGGTTCATCTGCGACAGCTAGCGGTCACTGTTGTCTCCACAGGTTGCTTTGCCACATGCACATTGCAATACACAGTAAGTACGGCGTGTCGTCAACCTGCTTTGAAACGACGCAGCGTTGATGATTACATCAAATTACATTGTGCACATATAACATACGCACTGGTAGATTAAGCCTTCACCCTTTGCCACAAGATGAAGGTGTCGAGGCGATGGGCGACAGGAGGTGTGGGCCGGTCCGCGAAGCAAGCAACGCCGGTGTCCGTGTTGCATAAAATGAGGGCCGAGAGGCCGAGTGCCGAAGTCCCCGCGGCGGCGGCCGCCGATGGCAGTAAAATACTATTTCCCGGAATTGAATATCATATTCTTCTAATTTTATATCAGAGGAGATTTCAACTAAACCGGGAAATATGATCTAGAAAATATCTTCTCGAGAATTCGTCTCAGCTGTTGCCACTTTTATCCTTCATCACGAACGACCCAACGCCTCCACCACCATTGATCACCCTCCGTTTTGTCTCTGCATCGTCCAATCTCGCAGCCGTTAAAATGGGACAATCATTCACCAAACCAGAGGCAACTCTTCTCTCACCCTCCATGGAGGGCAACGTTGACGAAGTCAAGCGCCTCGTCGGGGAGTTTATCGCGTCACCACAAAACAATTGCGCTGATGCCTTGAAAAGATTTGTCGATCGACAAGATGCAGCCGGCAATTGTGCCATGCATGGAGCTGTATTTTCAGGGAATTTGGAAATAGGTAAGTGATTCTTATGTATTGAAACATTGATGTACATTCATTTTCTGCTCACACACTGACACAAGTTTGTGTTCCTTCCACCGTAATCAAGTAAAATTCCTAGCAGAGTCATGTCTGGCAGACTTGACAATAAAGAACGGGTTGGGGTGTACACCAATATGGATAGCTGCGGGATACAACCATATAAATTGTTTGGAATATTTGATTGACAAATTATCGGCGTCACCCGAGCATCATGGTACTTTTGAACAATTTCTTTTAGATGCAAACGATACAGGAGATTCACCTTTTCTTGCTGCAGCTTCGAGAGGAAATTATGATGTATGCAAGTTCTTAATAGAATGCATGGATGGTCGCAGTGAAGCCACAAAGAGAGATGATACAAAACGTAAATTTCTTAGGTCGGCAAATAAGGCAGGAGATACACCATTGAAAGTAGCTGTTGCCGGCGGCCATGACATCAAGTTGTTGAATCTACTTCTTGAGAGTGATGCTTCCGTAAGCCAAGATGACGCAGAGGGAGATGTAATATGCATCAACAGGAAAAATAATTTAGGACTATCCCCTCTCATAATTGCATGTGAAAGGAATCTACCATCAGTCGTCGAATTGTTGATAAAATTTGACGCCGATGTTCACATTCGAGACGACAAGGGAAGAAATGCGCTGGCAGTGGCTTCGTTTTGTGGATGTGAGGATGTAGTGAAGTTTCTGCTCTTGCGGATGAAAGAATTGCCAGATATTGCAATGCTGCTGAATGAAAAAGATGATGTGGGATGTACACCACTCTGGCTGGCTACTCGAACTGGAAATCTTGCCATGGTTCAACTTTTGATAGATGCAGGGGCAGATGACATGATTTCAGACAATGAAGGATTGCTCCCGAGAGATGTGGCACTCAAATTTAAGAAGGAGAAGGTAAATGATTACTTTGCAAACCGAACAAATAAAAGTTGACAAATAAAGTGGATGCAGTATTACTATACAAGCATATTGCTATGATTTTTTACATTCTATTTAATCTAGAGAAATTCTCTAATATATATGTCTGACATCAAACTACCCAACCGACTGCTTATCCTCAACTGTGTTTTAAACCATGATGCCTATCACGGTGGTGCATTATTATTTAGCGACAACATAAGGATGGTGGATGAGAACTCTCGCTTTGCTTGATTTGGGAGGTATTGTCGCCATCTTTTTATTCATCATTAAGACAAAATCCAATTCAAATTGAATAGAAAAAGACTAATTAAAGCATACTTATTATAGAAATCTCTAACTGATGATTATTCATCAATATAAGTAGATTCAGTGTGATACCTATAACATCAGTCAATTATGAATAGCTTTGTATGTTGCTATCACACATTCCTTAGTTTTTCTATCATCTGGAGCAACTAGGTAAGGTAACAACAATAATAGAATTACAAATGTTGGCAGCAATTGTGTTCTGAAACAGCAGGAAAGATGAGTGAGGCCCGCCTAGTGCTACACCGGTTCACCAATGACACGAGCCAATGCAAAGACACCAATCATCAAAGTACCGCTCAAACACAATGAACATGACTGCTACAAACATGACTATGTCATCGTTTTTTGCAAAGGAGTTGAACAACAACTACAGGCAACCTTCGACATACCCGAAATTGGCAAGAGGATGATAAAACTGGCTAAAGAAGCCGACGCTGGCATCAATGTGATCAAGTCCACTGTTATGGCCACTGCAACAGGAATTCTCGAGGGAGCTAAGGGAAAAACAGTCAAATGTGAAGGTACACCCCCAAGTTTGACTCATGAGCCCAATTATGCCTATTAGTCGCCATTGGAGCCAAAGAAGGAGCTGTTGAAGAAATTGCAGGAAAATTAGCACAAATACAGCTTGAGAAGCAGGGAAATTCAAGTTGTGCATGATACATTGACTGATTGAAGGATATTCCTGGCGTCTTGGTGAAGAGCTGCAGCAGTGAGTAGGGGAGTATTGATCAGA
>JALLAY010000086.1:0-22418 GCA_036939635.1 Cyclotella baltica | reverse complement strand
GCCATAAATTGTTGGAAAATTGCTTTATATCTGGGCTTGGGACAGTCTTTGACTGTGTGACAGTCTACACAGTTCCAAAAACGTTACCTGTCTTGATTTTGAGAAGCTAAAGCAGTCCTCCCTTGAACATTCCAGTCACTGAAAGTGCAATGTGCATGGTAGGTATCCACTGCCTTCATGTTTACTTTCTTGATTTCAACAAGAGTACTATTCAAACTATCAACATCGAAGAACACATAGTCAGCAGACATGACTTCTGCCCTTGCCATTTAAAGCACCCACTTGAAGACATAAGCAAAAGGAGGTACAGAGCAAAGAGTATATCCCTGCGCCCTGCAAAATGTCTAATGGAATCTCCTTCGAGAGCTCTCCTAGTTTGTCAAGAAAAACACACACCAGTGTCAGAAAAAATGTGCCCAGGCCATTAAAAGCCCCTTGATCATGCCTTGCTTTTGTTGTCTTGAATTCATTTTTAAATCAAAAACCTTTTGTTCATTGATTAAATTGCGAGGTTTGCACTGTTTTCACTGTTTGCTCACAGAAAAAGCAAGTGTTTCCAAAGCCGAGGCACATTTTTTGTCCGAGTATATATTTCCCACACCCACACTGGCACACCACATCAAGCTCCTTCTGAGCTTTCACCGCATTCTCTCCCTCAAATCTCCTCAATCCCTTGTCTCAAAAGAGAGATATGTATTTCTTAAGAGAAGCAGTTGTATCCCTTGAGGACCAAAATAGAAACTTCATGAATATGTAAGGGTAATTGATTCTGCCTTGTTGTGACTTAGGAATGTTTCCATAATGCATCTCAACTTTTCAAAGATTCGGATATATAGGAGGGATGAACCAGCAGCGTATTGAAACTGTCCTCCTTGTGTTAGTTCACTGTCACATGAGCACCAGAACCTTTCGTCCTTTGGAGATGAAGATGAGAAGGTAGTAACTTATCCATGCTAGGTAAACACGATGCAATGATGGATGACAAGGAAAACAACTTGCTCAGCTACCTGAAGCGATTGGACTGTGGATAATCCTCACAACAATTATTTGATGCGTTATTCAAGAGATTTACTCCTACACTTTGACGACATAAGCCCAACACCAGCGTCTCCTGATAGAATTAGCATCAACTGGCTCTATTCTTTCGTTCACAAGTCTTGTATGATGACACAGGTCTAAGTTGAAACTCATCATCTTGCCGTGATGTTAAAGTTCTTCGCAACTAGGTATGATGTTAGAATTCCTTGGGGTCTCTCATTTGATAATGGAGTAGCTGAAACTTTGCCAGATGAAGTTAATGAAGCTCCCCTTGTGATCCTAACCTTAAGAATCTGAGATACTACACAAGCTTATAAGAGTCTATGAATCACGATATCTTATGCACCGACTTTGTGAATCAAACAATAAATAATGATGTTGGTAACTTAAGAAATCAATGGTACACTTTTACTGAGAGTGAACCAAAGGCTTTGGGCTCATTGTCCTCTTGAGACGAAGATGTAACGACAGATGTATGTTCCATTCCAGACATGATTGAGATGACCAGATTCAATGAATGTAATTAGTTGTTCGTTCTATTCTTTCTCTTGTTTTTGTTAATAATCTACTGCAATAAAATCAGGCAATGATAAACGAGAATAGCAAAGAATTTATTCTAGAAATTGGTATCTTCTCATTGGGACTACCACGCTTCTGATAGCCCAACATGCACACATACTCTTTGGGAATCGGGTCCTAAATCAACTTCCCTCAACAATGCATTCATGAGAGAAACAAAGGTAGGATAAACGGATCATTATCTGTCGCTCTGGAGGGAGTGTTACCCATAATACAGCATGTTTCGACCGTACCCTCTCTTGAGGAGTGAGGGAAGATGGGTCCGCATACTTGAGAACTCCCCCCTAAGTCTCCTTGCAAAGTAAGAAACAGTTCCCTCTTCATTGTCACCAAATAGGTCGTTTTAGGCCATGAATTTACATTGCTGATTGCGATGGTTCTTTTGGAGGATACAGCAACATTTAAGACATCACGCATGGACACTGTAAGATGAGTGAGTGAACTGCGTAGCAGCTTTTACCTCAAACCTTTGGTCGTGTCAGCCATCTTGCTGTGACTGGGAGGGCACTCGCTTGAGAGGAAACTGGGGAGGGGCTTGGTGTTGATGATAGATGAGGGTTTTAGGGCGGTGGCCAAACGATTTGATTGATTGGATCAAGATTGATGAGAAGAAGCTCTAACCGCAAGAGAAGGAGACAAAACTAATTCCTATGTAATATTTCCACTCAGACCACATGGTACAGACCGCTGATTGAGGAGGTTATCTGATATTGTTTAATAAAAAGCCAGCCAGTAGTTCCTCTCTAGAGATAGACCTACTCTACTTATTTATTGAGCAGTGGTACCTAAGTAGGAGTTTTTAGCAGTGCCACCTGGCACTCAACTTCGTTGTTGACACAAATGTATCTCTTTCAGAAAAGTCAATAAGTCAGTTCATTTTTGTTTCTTTGTTGGGGTTCTATTTACAACAGCTGCTTTCTGACACTTTAGATTCAAGATACCTTAAAGATATCATGTAGTGTTCTCATTGAATCACTACGACCAGCTCGTGCATTTTCAAGACAAATTAGATATGTAGACACAGGAGCCACGATGGTAGATAGCATCATGAAATCCCAAACACCCCGCCCCTTTGACCCGACAAACAGACAGATGATGGTGACACGCATGCCAATAAAACAAAGCGGCGTAACTATTGCGCCTATCCATCAATGTAACTTTCAAAGATTTTCATCCGTTCGTCTTTGACACCTTATCCACTTGGCCTTTTCTTTCTGACACCTTTGTAACGATTGATGTCTTGGCATCTAAGTAATCTATCGATAGATTTGATTGTATCAATGGCTCATAAAATTTGAAAACGATCTTTATCAAACACAAACAACACTGCTGTCTACATAAATTACATCAAGTAAACATTCGTTCCAATCAAGATGAGTGAACTCGACGCTGACGGTCCAATCGGTGCAAGTCAAATGACCGAACTCGATGCCGATGACGCCGCTGTTGATGCCGCTGATGCCGATGAAGAGCAGCCCAAGGAAGTGAAGGTCCCAGCCGTTACCACTGCTACCAAGTCGAGTATGTTGAAGTCTTCATTGAAAGAGAGTATTATGAGTCATAATCTTGAGAGGGATCAGGTAAGTGTTTTTTTAAGTTCGCATGGTGTATTGTTGAATGTTTCTCAGCTGTTAACCTCGCTTTTGATATCCACAGGATGACACACGCGCCAAGCCATTCGTCTGGCTCCTTGCTCTTACTGCTGCTCTTGGAGGGTTAATTTTCGGTTATGACATCGGTGGTGCAGGTAAGAAAGAAGTCTGGTAGCAAATAGTTTAGCTAATTGAAATTGACTTCATTAAACACTATTCTTTCCTGACACCTTGAATTGCAGGTGCTACATTTGTCATGGATGGATTCAGGTATCATTTTGGTTGGGCATGTCACCCTGATGACACTGGTAAGTATAGTGCTAAACTTGTCCTTAGTTATACGAGCGAAATAACTTACTTTTCGTTTTATGAATTTGTTTTTGTTCTTCAAATAGGTTGCGTGCCCGACTCCCAGAGGCAAATTGATGTCGAAACTGGTCTCATCAACGGTCTCTTTGGAGTAGGAGCTGCCTTTGGCGCTCTCTTTGCCCCCTTTATCTTTAACAACAAGGGACGTAAGCCTACCATTAGCATCGGTGCTGTCTGCTTTACTATTGGGGCGGCTCTTCAGGCTGCTGCTGTGGATATGCCCATGTTGTATATTCCTAGGTTGCTCAGTGGGTTTGGAATTGGGATGCTTTCTATGTGTAGCCCTGTGTAAGTTTGAACAATTTAGTTGCACTTGTTTGTGTTGTAGGTGCTAACCCATTCAAGGCTCTGTCTGTCTTTATAGTTACATTGCAGAATGTGCTCCTGAATCCCACCGTGGGCAAATGGCTACTCTTTGGCAGTTGGCTATTACTTCGGGTATCGTACTTGTTTCTATTCTCAACATTTGGTAAGTCGATTCAAATGAATGAACTGATTTAAGTTCATCTGATCTTATAATCTTCATTCATCTTCTACATACCACCGATCTGCTTTGCACAGGCTTGCCGAATGGGATGAAGGCTGGCGTATCTCCTACGGTGGAAATATCCTATTCTCTGTTGCACTACTAGGTCTCATGACCATCATGCCTGAATCCCCCCACTTCCTTGTAGCCCAGGAAAGGTTCGAGGAGGCTGAGAAGTCTCTCTTGAAAACAAGGTTCGAAGACCAGGTTGCATGGGAGCTCGAGGAACTCAAGTTGGAAGCTGAGAATGCCCGCCAGGAAGGAGTTGCTACTTGGAAGGAAGTGTTTGATAATGCTAATAACAAGATGAAGACTCGTGTGGTGAGGACCTTTTATGTTCGGCAAGCTAGTTTCAACTTTTTGTGTCTCATCACTAACCATTCTTGGCTTTATTTGACTCTAGATCACGGGTGTCTTGCTCCAGTCATTCCAGCAGCTATCTGGAATCAATGCCATCATGTTTTATGCTCCAAATATTCTCTATGACTTCTTCGGCTCAAGCGGCAGTATCTATGGTGCTCTCGCTTTGAACATTGTAAACTTCTTTGCCACCTTCATCACCATCTTCTCCATCGAACGTTTCGGCCGCGTCTTCCTATTGTTCACTGGAGGAATTCTCATGCTCTTGTCACTAATTCCTACGGCTGTTCTCGCCTCCTTTGAGACAGCCACCCAAGCAATAGGAATCGGTGTAACCTTTTGCTGTGCTCTTTACGTCATTGGCTTTGCTTATTCTTGGGGTCCTGTTGTATGGGTAGTCTGCGCAGAAATGTTCCCCATGAGGGAGCGTGGCAAGGCTAACTCGTTGACTACCTTTTCCAACTGGTTCTGGACATGTATTGTTGGAGCCGTCTTCCCAATTGCTAGTACAGCCTCTTTGGCTGGATGCTTTGGTTTCTTTGCAGCTGTTGTATTCATCGCCACAAACGTAAGTTCGCATCATTGGGTCATTTTTTCCAAATATATCACGTCAAGACAAATCTCACATTTTTCCATTATCTTTGCAGTTTGTCTACCTCTACCTTCCTGAAACTGCCAACCTTACTGCTCCACAAATTGATGAACAGTACATCAACCATAAACCAGCTGTTCCTCGCAAGAAGTGGAATTAAAGTCCAAGCAATGTGTGTGGGATTTCATATTAAGGAAAAGATTTGAAAGGGAGTCTTTATTATTTGTTAGTAGCTAGCAGATCTGTAATATTTGGGCGCCCGGCGAGCTTTCCCTTTACTTTCCGGGCCTGCTAAGATACATCATTAGTTAAATTAGTACGATAGATGTTTATTCTTTGACTTATTCGAGATAACAAATTTGCACATGCCAGCTCCTTTTTGCCTTGTAAGGTCTTTGGACATAACATTTAATTTCACACATGACAAGCACCAAAATAGATGTTTTACCAAGTTTTACACTGTATTTTGAACCTTCCAATATCCCTGAACCTGCAGCTAACTGTAAAATATGGCCAGTCCCCTTAATGCTTTTGATGAGTCTTCAAGGAATTTCAGATGCATGGCAAAGAGGGTATCAGCTACTTCGAGAAGAGCAAAGTCAATTGGTTGCATTAATTGGTAAATGAATTGTTCCTGTCATTGTTGATATTTTTAGGTCTTGCTAGATTTTCTTGGTATTGATGTCTTGTGCATTGTTTGAGAGTTTTTTGAAATTTGTTGATATCGTAGCCAGATCCTTCAATAATCTGTGCGTTGATCTGCTTAGAGCTTATACAAAATTTGCTTTGTCGTTGTGACATAGGTTTCCACATATATTTTGCTGTTTGATTGCTAAAGAGTGTTGGAATAATGAATGAACTTTGATTTATTATGATAAACTACCTTATGGAAATTTTAAAATTAATTTACTACGGTAAACACTGGTTTGAAAGAGCAAACGGGTTTTGTCAAAAGATACATTTTGTTCACCTCGGAATGAATGGAGGATATCTTTCTATTCGACTCATAGGGCCAAGAGGGTGTCTTTATTTTGTGTCGTCACTGACTATTTTTTAAGTAAATGACTGAATACTATTGAAAGGCCATCAATGGGAGCTTTTTATTCACATATGGGTTTCCTATATTTGCTTTAGCACGTCAAGACTTATACCAGTCATTAACGCTTAAATGGTGTTGCTTATACTCCGGCGATGCTTACAAACCGGTGTCTATGGTAGTGTATTTGGTTAAGCTAACTCTAAGTCGATTAGGAAATCAGGATGGCATTTGAATCATCAGAAAATCTGCACGAGGATCTCATTCCAAAGACATTACATCCAAATAGTTCTGCAAGCATTAGTCACCTCACCAAGTGGACATGTGCTTTTTCACATACACGGGACATGACCATTAACCCCCCTGGGTCACTAGGATTAGGATTCATCTTGGAAACTTTTTTGGTGCACACACTTGAGTGCTCGGGGATATGAGTGTGCTCTGTGACCTGTTAGTGATCTGGAATTGCCTTTTCTATGGGTCACGTCACCGACTTCGGATAATAGTTATTGTTGGTGCTGAGTTTTACCACTCGGCCTAACTGAGCCCTGATTACCCAAGTGGTAAAACTCAGCACGAACAAAAGTGAACAACTGGCCCGTGGTTCGAACCCCGGCTGGGTATCACCCTCGCTAACAGAGCGTTACAGATCTGTCAACTCTGGGGGTTCAACCAGGGTATCGCCCTTGCTAACAGAGATTTACAGATCCGTCAATTCTGGGGTTCAAACCAGCACAGATCTATGATGACACAGAGCTGCGTCATGAGAGAGCTGCTTGGTTGTTCACTTTTGTTCGTGCTGAGTTTTACCACGGTAAAACTCACTCAGCACAAACAAAAGTGAACAACAAGGCGGCCCGTGGTTCGAACCCCGGCTGGGTATCGCCCTCGCTAACAGAGCTTTACAGATCCATCAACTCTGGGGGTTCAAACCAGTACAGATCCATGATGACACAGAGCTGCATAATGAGAGAGCTGCTTGGTTGTTCCCCTTGTTCGTGCTGAGTTTTAGGAGCGGTAAAACTCAGCACGAACGGTTATGTCCTGATAGCCCTAACCCCCAGGCCAACTCTACACCCCAGCCAGTTGGCTCAGGCGGAGTCTATTTCATTCAGAGGATGGTCTTATCATCGACTTAACAGCATCACAAAAATCCAACCGAAACCTAACCCTGAAGTTTACATCATTCTGTTCAGGTGGGAATTATACCAGGGTTGGCTCAAGCAGGGATGAAACCACTTAGAGAGTCCCAAAAATGGCTGATGTAAAAAATGCCGGATTTGAACTTGCAACAAATGCGCTTATCAAAAGGATTGACATCAATTCAGATGCTATACCACTTGTTCATACTTTCAGACAACATCTGACTTCAATTTTTTAGTTTTTTACTCCACTGGAACTAAAAGTGTGCACAAAAAAAGATTCCATTCATTTTTTCATCTACCAACATAAACAATAAATGAATATCGCATCCATCCACCGAGAAAAACTTAGGAGTATACCAAATATGTGGTTATAACACCCTTTCCATCTATGATGTTACTTTGAGTGACATGACATCATCTACAAAATAACTAGAACAGGTTTCCACCAACTCAACATAAAACCACTTGATATATCAGAGGCGAAGAAGACAGAAGGCATTAAAATGACATCTAGTTGGAGACAGAGACTTGGTATGAGTGATATGTGAGATTAGGTTCTCACAATGTTTGCTCTATAGAGACACGGCTCTCTTCCTCAGGACATTGTTCTAATATATGTTGAGATGTTCAGCTACCCCTGAGGGTAAAAGTATGGTAACATTACTATTATTATGTACTTGTTCAATGATGTAAGAACCAATGGTTCTTACTCACAACCTGGAGCTGGATGGGCTGTGCACTTTCTTCAGAACCTGCTGACAATGGATGCCATTGTATTGAATACACCACCTGTTTGCACGGCATAGATTTTCATTTAATCTCTCCATGAGCACGTGCAATTGCTTGCCAGTTTGCAACTAGCAGTGAACTTTCTTCTCTCTCCCACCAATGAAGCATGCCAGCACCCTCCTTTCTTCTGCAAGACAACTGTATCAATGAAATGTATTGATGGCACCATTACATTATCATAATTGGTGAAATGGCAAACCTCACTTGACAGCCAATGAGTAATGGACACCACATGTAGCAGCCCTACTATATGACTAAACAAAATTATTTCTATGATTTATTGATAATAGCCTCCACATCTGACCACTTGTGTTTATTGGTATAGGTTGCTCCATATAAATTGTGCAAGAAGAGAACACATAGCATATCAATAATATTTGCTTCAATTGGTACTAGTTCTACCTGAGTTCCCTCTGGTCACATTAAAAATATCAAACAAACAAAGAGAGCTGAACCAACAAAATCATGCCCAGACTGTTTCTGGCCAATCCCAGTCCACATTAGACTCAAATGACAACACCATCAGCTCGTACAAAAGCAGTGACGGGAGAGCGACAGAGGGGGCAACGCCTGAGATTACTGTTGACGCTAGCATGATTAATGCATTGGTGACCACAGGTACAAACTATGGTGTCAGCTTCTGACTCCAAGTCAATGACACACTTTTCCTCCTTGTAGACTGTATTCAATGATTCAATAAGAGCCTTGCCTTCATTGGAAATCCACTCTGTCATTTCTTCTTCAAGCATCTTTTCAACAGTATCCAGAAGGGGTAGAAACTTCATATCTTCCCAAATTGACATGCAAAGTACAGTGGGCTCTGATGCAAAGTTGTAAGCATATTCGTGCGCTGTGCTGCTGGATTGGACATTAACATGCTCGCCATAAACAAGCTCCCCTGCCTGAGTACTTCCTACATCTACATTTGTATTAAACTTGGCTGATTTCATATTTGAAGCAAGTTCACCAGCAGCACCCTTTTGTGATTCCTTGGAGTGAAAGTTGCAGATGCCAAACTCCCCAGCAAAGTCAAAAGCAGCAGCAGGCTTTTCTTGAATCATTCCTTCAAAAGAAGCTGCTGTATCAGGAGCACCGTTCTCTGGTTGTATCTCTGCATCGTAGTCATTCCAGTCTGCAAAATCGCTATAGAATGCATCATGAAGTCCCGGGTCCTGTCTGCTGCATTGTCGGTGGGGGATGTAAGGGTCTGTGGTGGCAGTAGCAGTTGGTACTTGTGGCATTGACCTTGCATGTTCAGCAGACCGGTACGAGGTAGCACCAGGAATTTTACAATATGAACGAGACATACCCATCAGGTGCTTTTTCCTTTTGGCGGCCATGCGAAGACGAAGACGAAGATGCCGGTCAGATCTGCTCGACTGCACCGGTGGCGCTGCAAACGTTAGAGTGGTTCTTGAATTCTGGGAAGGAGCTGTTGTTTTCCGAACAAACCCAGGAACTGCTTTCCAAACCGTGCCCTCCTTAAACTTGTTCACCAATGCTGGAGATGAAATATCGGGTACAACACTCAAATAGAAGTACAAGCCTTCCTTCGTCTTGTCCCCCATAATAGTTTCAGACTCGTCCACAGTTAGAGGGACATTGTCGCTTTTATTGGTTATGGGATCAACCCTTGCCTTCGTCTTCCCTTTCAAAACCATGGAACGATTGGTACGTTGATCAGCTTTAATTTCATAGCTCTGCCTCACGTGCAGCTCATTCACTTCATTGATTCCATGAGATGGGCCCGGATTAACTTCCGAAACGCGATGCGGCGTATGTAAAACATTAAAGTTGATCATACCATCATCAGATAGATTCGTGATGACAAAGCTAAAGTTTTGGTTGGGCATGTTGAGCATCCCCTGAAAGTAGGGCTGAGGTGCATTGTTTTTGGGGGAAGGACGACCTGTTAACATGGAAAGGCAACCGATATCTTTGGTAGACTTTAATGTTAGGGCAGCGAGGGGTGTGTGAGTTTTGCGACTGAATAGTACTATTGTACTGCGAGCGTGGACTGCCTTATAGGACTCCAAGAGGTGGTTGCTGTGCCGTTTTGTGGCGACTCGGTTAAAGTAGCGATGGTCGAGCATCGTCGAAACGAATGAAAGTTAGTATCTGTTAGTAAGGAGCAAATTCAAAGCGAAGAGCAAGTTATGACAGGATCATCGTTGTCTACTTGTATCAGCGCACCCGTGTTGTTAATCCATGCTACAAGGATGCTTTTGAGTTCATTGCTCATTGCATCTGTCTGTGGTTCTTGCTATTCGTGATGGATTGATGAGAACCTATGAGAACCCACTGTTGCCCATGGGGAGCTTGACGCTATAGTGTTCCTGCGCGAATATGTACTCTAGAGTACAACACATCCAAAAGATTTTTTGACTATACCTACCAGCCTACGTCTAACCATCAAAACGAGTAGCCAAGAGCAAGAGCAGCGACAGGCAGCGACCACAGTCACCCACCTCCCATCACCCGACGCGACCACAAGCATCTGAATCCTACCCCAGAACATGACAAACCCTATGAGGAAAGGCTCTCCTTGTCGAACAGTACCTGGAATGAGCATGTTGGCTTCACGCCCCGTCATCTTGATCTGCCTCGCATCATCCAAGGTGTCATGCTTTTCTTCCAGCACACTGTATCCGCCGCTGGCATCCAAACGGACTACTGTTCAACCAACGAAATTAACAACGGAAAGGACATTGTCTGCTTCTGCTCTACAAGCAATGATATTCTATCCAGATGACGATGACGGCCCGTCTTTAGATGAAGATGCTGGCGTAACCTACGATTTAGACTTGCAAAGGCAACACGAAGAGCTGGCCATCAAACTATCATCAAATCAATCCCAGCTGGCCCGTCTAGCATCCGTTTATGCCCCCACAGGTCATGACATTGACGTGACTCGGATTAATTCAGTACGATGTGCTTCTTTAGACAATCGGCATTTAGAAATTGAAGCAATTCTATGTGATGATTTGGAATGCAATGCTTTATTGGTTCCGGTAGATTTTCCAATTGAGTGCAGTGTTAGTGATCCACCATTTTTTGAAGAATGTGTGATGAATCACTTGTATTCGTTGGATCAGCAGGGAGAGAAGAGGCTCTTCCGTCAAGAGGAATTTGTAAACCATGATGCTGAATTGGCCTATGAAACACTGCAATCTGCACAAGAATTGTTACGAGATGTCTCCTTAGTGTTTCCTGAATGGTGGGTTTCTTCCCCAGAGACGGAAATGTCAGAGGGTGAGCTTTTAACAGAGTTGTTGAATGGGAATGGCATGTTGGATAGGATAATGGATATGGTTGTGCAGAATCAAAAGTCCCTGCTAGATGATGAGGCTAATGAATTTGATGTGCTTGCAATTGGCCCAATAGGGTAGAACGGATTAAGTAACAATGTTGTTGTCTCCACTGGTAGCATTGAAATTATTGCTATTTAATGAAACACTCTGAGCAATCTTTCTTTCCGAATAACATCATCATCTCATTTAAATTTACAACAAAGATCCATTGCATGGCATCAAAACTGAATGGAGAAACAGTGTTGATGTGTGCCTATTCTATTCATTGGTTTGACATTGGTTAAATGTTGGATAATTGATTTGCAGTGAGCATGTTTAGAAGAAAAACAATGGCATGTCACGGAAAACCTTGTGTTAGACAAACATTGTGTGACTTGCAGATGTCTGTAGGTCAATTCATTTCACCATCATTCCAAGCAACAATCGGTTGGCAAGTGATGTCTTCATTAGGATCCACGTTCCATTAGAGTTTCGGTCAATTTTCTGAAATTGACAAACATCCTGACAATCTTGGGCCAAAGAGCATTTCTGATAGATGTGGGTCTTTCGGTTGACCTCCTTTTTAGCCAACATTGTCCAATCCACTAATGCACATGTTCCAAGTTCTAGCGCTCCAACGCGCCCTGCTGCTCTTTGGGCCAATGGAGTAAACAACAACCCCAACACCCCATTCTTTATTAAAATAACTCCTATCTGTTCAAATAGAAGGGAAATAGTTAAATAATACTTCCGCCTTTTTTTGCAATATCAGCGATCTGTACCTGCAGATGGGTAGCTTCATCCAAAGCACTCAACCATAGTGCTCTGTTGTGCTTCAGTGCTCCACTGATGTTTATGCTGAAAGAGCAGTGGACAACGAAATATGACTTAAAAATGACTTCTCTCCACCCCAAAATTGCCAGAAATATCATTTCCTCTCCATCTAGCTGAAAACAAGACTGTGCTCTCTGTCACTTCATTTCCACTCGTCTCATGTTTAAAACTTATCAGTTTTTGTACTGAATAAGCAAGCCCACCAAACCATTCACTAAAAGTCTATCAAATTGATTAAATTAGCAAAAATCTCGAGATGCAATAGAAGATGTTGGATCCAGACTGATTTAGATGACCAGTTTATCAATGACTATTATGAATTAGTACCATATGTTCGATGTTTTCTTTTATTTTATGTTAATAATCTTCCAAAAATTAGGCAATAACAAACAAGAATACCGGATATGTGATTCTAGGGTTCTAGTATCCAACAAGTGGGACTACTACATACTACACTTCCGGTTGTCCTTAATATACACACATACTGCTTGAATTAGGGGTCAGTGGCAGGTGGCACTGAACTGATCTCCCTTGACACCCCCTCTTAGGCTTAGGAGATTGATTCATCATAAAACAACTACCAACATATAAGTTTCAAAGATATCTAAGAGGACAACTTTGGTTAGAGGTGTCGTAAACAAATCTTCCAGCTGCTCAGCAGTATCAATATTGAACAACTCGATTCTCCGCTAGACTATCTGCTCACAGAATCAAATAGTCTTAGTCACATAATGCTTGATCCTTGAAGTAAACTGTGGTGACAAAGTCTTGGCCAAAACTAACGCTCCAGCATTGTTTTTATGAATGGACACATGCATTGATGTCACAGGATTGGGCATGTGCAAAATCTTATAGTCAAAATTTGCAACCACGAACATAATTGGAAACATTTCTCTGCGCAACTATGCTTCAAAACAATGGCCTTTGCTTCTTTTGTGTAACATGTCATTTCAACTTGGAGATTCAAAACAAAACTTACCGGGATGTTCGCAACAATGAACGTATCAAGTTCAACTCTTCATACAGGCTAAATTGCTATTCTTCTCATGCCCATTCATGCCAGCATAATCTGCACTAGGTTAACAATCAATCTTAATGACACCACCAGAACTGGAAGGACACAAGATTGTGCCTTTTCCGCAAATTGCCTTGAGGCAATGCCAAATACACCTCAATGTCTTCTTGTGAGATCCTTTGGGATTGAACATATATCAATTCGCACAATTAACCGCAAAAGACATCCCTCAACGAGAAAGTCCTGTGGGGAGAGTAAGATACCAACCACCATAGCTTAGCTAAAGAATTAACAGCATAAGACATCTCTGGGTGAGAATGTCCCGTGAGGTAGAGCAACATGCCAAATACTATTAGGCAGATAAAGTCATTATTAGTAGGTTTGCTTCGTATGAATTTGCTAGTCAGTCTGCAAATGCAAACAGCAATGGTCTTCTTCTCTACTGGTTTTGAACACATCGATAAAAGTCAGGCTTGGAACACCCTGCAGAGTATACAGATCTGATGGCGATGAGGGGAGGCTGTGTTCTATTGAGCGAGTTAGCATTTCGTCGATGGACTCATTCTGAACTCATAAGTGTCGTAATTCTGGCAATCAACATCAAAATGATAAGTTCGTGTATCAAAGCCACCAAACCTCACCTTCGAGTTTTTGAAAGACTGGAAGAACTTATATTCAATTGTCTTCTGTCCGACAGTCTTTTCACAACAATCAAACCTGCCAGCCTAATCAATCTCTTTTGCGTATGTTCCTAAATGAATTTAGGTTAGAAAAGTAATTTACATCATAATTGGAAGAGATGAAAGCAATACAATTTTTTTACCTAACCACATTAATGTCGTGAATGCATATTTTTCATTGAACTTCTTCTTCCTTTGCTTGCAATCACAAAATAGCTTGGCTATCGCAACAGGTCCCTTGGCGTACATAGATTTGAAGCGCCTGACTCGAGTTTTCATGCTTCTTGTTCTCGACCGCTTGGAACTGATCCAATCAAGGCCCCGCTGTAGAAGCTCTTGCTCGTTGGACGCTAGCACCATCTCATTGGTGGAGATGGTTACCTTTTTCTTTGTCATGGTAGTTGTACGGCAGCAGCAGTGGGAAAGGGGATGAATTGGGATTGAGGGTTTATTTGTCTACGCAGGAGAATTTTGGGGTTGATTTCTCCTCTGTCAATGATTAATTTGACAAAGAGAGTGGCAATGGTGAGGAGGAATCGGTGAAACCGATTCAAGAGGTGATTCGCTCCTTCTCTGGTCTGAAGGCAACACCTTTGAAGACACCATTCGCGATCATTTGTTATCGTGGCGAGTGATGATCCTTCCTCGTCCACGTGTGGCGAAGACACATGACAATGTTGGAGTGTTGGAGAGTGTTGGTGATGTGAGGTCGTTTGTGGAATTTGTGGGATGTTTTGTGGGAGAATGTGGGATGTTTTGTGGGAGAATGTGGGATGTTTTGTGGGGAAATGTGGGATTTTGTGGGATTTATGGGGAGGAAGGCAGATGTGTTGAGAAATGAGACAGTTCCGGGAAACGTAGTAAATAGTAAAAAGTCATTTGGTCAAGATGGCCTATAACTGTGTGTACCAGAAAACTGGGAATTTGGAAATGTCAGTTTGTTGCAGTGAAACATCACCGAGGCGAAAGCTTTCGGAAGAGCATTGTGACTTGTCATGAGACTGGTCACATGACATCCAAATTTCCACCACGCACACCGACCTTCTTTCTTTTAAAATAAGTACGTACTTATTAAATCACATGAAACAACATCTCCGAGAAGCGAAATAGGTACTCAGAGAGTGTTTTTGCTTGATCGTGAAAAGACCTCATTCTGGACCCACCGGTGGCGGGTTTTCCATTCACATGCAACACGGAGGAGCATCGTGACTCATGACATGACATCTCAAGTCTTCACCACGTCGACCTGCTCACGTGTATAAAAGAAGTACGACTACTCCAGCCTACTCGTAAATTTTCCCAAGAACCATCATTAATGACGAAACAAATGTCCTTTTAAGATACAGACAATATTTATTTTTATTTCGATCAGATTGTTGAAACACTGATTGGATTTCATGTAATTTATTTTTCCATGGAACTGTAATTTGTCATTTGCATGCAAATCAAGCTACATTTGCTTTTGTTTTAGCATTACGTGTTGTGTTTTTAAAACAATGACCTGTCGCTTCACACCCGGTCACAACAGGTCACAACAGAATATCTTCGAGAAGAATAACGTCGGTACCTACGGTGAGGCGGGCAGAACTTGCTTTGACCATTGAGCTATTTGACGCTATGATAATTTTTCACCAAGAGCATTCCACACATCACACATTCATCTTTAACCCAATAATCCAATAGTTTCAATTTCCCTCATCATTCGCATACATCAACGAACAAGAAAATGGAGACCGCCGCCACAGCTAACTTTTCGCATTCTGCCTTGATTGTTGACTTCCCCTCCCGTGCTGAAAAGAATAAAAGGCGAAGAAAGATCAAATCGGTTCGGTTTTCACAAACCTGTCAAGGCCGATTCATCAGCTACCCATCACAAGAAGAGAGAGATGCGATATCATACTCCTCAAACGACTACAATCGCTTCCAGCAGACCATGGTGCGTGATGCTATGAAATGTTCTAAGAATCTAGAAGAGGTCACTGCCCATTCTTCGAAGGATAAGAAGGTTTATGAAAAGCACATCATCCGTTGCGTTGGTTTGGATCATCTTGTCTCACGTAATGTGGAGAAGAGATACAATGCACTGAAAGAGGCCAAAAAAGAACACACTCGCATTGTCATTGAAGAGCAAGAGTGGCAACGAATGAACAATGTATACAGCGTAGAAGATCTTTCAAGTGTTTCCATGGCGAGCTCTTATTCAAATAGACTGCGATCTCATAAGGTTGCCGTTATGTCGGCTTCAGTTTCTCTTTAGCTGCAGTTGTTACTGAACAGCTCCTAAGCTTCTTCATGAATAAGCTGTAAATATGATTAAACTGTATCTGTTCCAATTAATTTGTATGAGAAAAATGATTTCTACATTTGTTCCGGTTCCTATCAAGCTTGATACCTAGATATTTTTTACTTTTGTCATTTTTGTTATTCATCCAGGATCAAAAGTTAGGAAGACTCCATCTCGAAATCCTATCATTACCATTATTTTATTTATTTTTGCAAGAGAGAAGTATGCAGCCACAGCAGAAATTGTGTTTATGCCCATTTGGCATGTGGGACTGTAGGCATTGGAGGAGTTGCATTAATTTTTTATTGAAACAAAGCTCACAGTTTGCTTGTGTAGAGGTGATTGCATTTTTTGATGATTACCTCTTAGTTTACTTGGCAAGAAATTTGACTTGATCCTTGTCACCAGTGAAAAAGGTGCGTATAAAAAATCATGCCCAGATTGTTTCTGGTCAATCCTAGTCATGACAACATCATCAGCATGTGCAACAGCAGTGACTGGAGAACAACGGATGGTGCAGCGCCTGAATTACTGTTGACATAGATGTGGATATACAGCTGCTTCCACACCTTTTTATTCATCATAGCATAGTCTAAACTTCATAATACTTTGCCACATCAGATCCTGTTTGGTTCAGCAGTTTGGTTGTCCTCAAACCCAAAGATGCGGCGAACCTCACCTAGGTTTGAGCCTCAATGCTCTTGCACAAATAGAAATAAATTTATCATTGATAACCTGAATGCCACCAGGGCTACGTTGCAGTTACCTGTGACAAGAGACACTTTGAATTAGCGGACAAAATTTCCATCTAACCTTGCATATTGGCATTTGGAAATCTAAACTAAGCCTAGAGAGTTCTCCATAGAACAATAAACTCTAGATATGAAACAATATTGAAAACCTTGAAATTTTAAATTTAGTCTTGCCCCATGCTGTATGGAAATCTCGTAAGATTGTTCGCGATGAGGGTGAGAAAAAAACCTGGTGCGACCTGATCCAGAATTGCAGGAATCATTCTATTTCTTTTGTTATTTCTCGCTTTTGATAGCATCTGTTCACAGCTCACAGCGTCCGTTTGAATCATGCACGGACTTGCATGACCAACCATGATAGCCATCTTCGTTCATCTGTACACCTGCTCTCTCAACCCCCACTCATTAATTAAATCAACACCACCCGATCCCACCCATCAAACCGACAAACTATCAACAAATTGTTACCCCAATGTCGCCTCTCTCTGACAACTCTCCCTTGATTTCCATTCTCCGAACCGCACGAAATTCCTCACCCTCTTTCGATTCAACAGACCCAATCCACTGCATCATTGAATCGTTTCCATAACTCGGTGGTTGATTTCAAATTGTCATTGTTATTTGTCTCTCAGCACAGAAAGTGTTTCAGAGTCTCTTATGTAGCAACTAAATCAAGAGTCAGGACTGCAGCACATTCTTTCTTTTGTAGGTGATATGCGAATTTGCTTTGTCCATGCTTCAATGCTTTTTCTATTGCCTCTTGAAATGGCAACTTGTTTGATTCTGTTTGTCAATAGACCTAGAGATGTCCCCAGAGAGTACTATAAGTAATACTAAAGTAAAAGATACAGTTGTTTACAACAAACTCCTGTCTAAATTTATGAGCTATTCTCATAATACATAAAGTGCTAAAATACATAAGCGATACATAATTGACAAAATCCTTCACCAATGATGGGAAGAAGCTTTCCCATGATCTGTGTCTATGTGGCATACATAGGAATCAGTATCTCTAACCTGCTGGTGCTACCAGCGGGATTGGCTGTGCTAAGATAGGTAAGGGACATATGTATAGTGCGTAAGTAAGTGTGCTCTGGCTTATTGACACTGTTTTCTGTTCTTTTGTCATCCGGGGGGCTCTTGATTTGCCTGAGTTGATTTTGCTACCAAGGATGCTTGATGGATTAGTAGATCTCTCTGATATTAGATTTAGCTGTGGCAACAGAGGAGGTGGTCTGACTGGGCGATTGTGGACAATGATTGTGGGTTGTGGTCTTTCTGGAATTTGACCCACGGAATAGAGAGCTACCAAAGGCTACCACCCTGCCACCGCCACCCCATAGCTGCTGTCATTGCCTGCCGCCCCTGTTGCTTGCGCACTTTTTCATTCCCGTGTTGACTGTTAGGGGTGAATGGTGACTCTTGCATGGTGGCACCATTTTCACTGCAGCCATGATGTGGCACTTGGACGACATGTGGTGTTTAACAACCATAGACATGTTGGTTCTGCTTAGTCTTTGTTTTCTTCCTTTCACTATTATTATTTTGGATAGATAATTCCTTTATTTAGCAGACAAATTATTACAATGAATTGCTCTAACAGCACAGGGTCTTGAGGTCTCATGCATTTGCATCTCGGCAGCTTCCAGCGGCCAATAACATTCGTCATAGAGCCATTATTTTGATAACATTCTGCTGACGTCAGCAGAGATTTAATTATCTGAGGGATATACTATGTTTTAAAATGCATTAATTTACTAGTAATGTTAATCGCTACATTTAAGGATAGATGCTGTATTTAAACTATCAATACAAACACAACATCCATGGTGTTCTGTATGAGTAAGAAAATGAACTCACCTTATAGATTCTGATACTAGGCTTTGGTGGATGATGGGTAGTCATAAGTGTCTGATCAGCCCAAGTACAAAATGTCCTACACATGAAGTTGTATAAAATGTGAAGTTGTAAAGTCAATTGTCATGCTAATGGCGATTAGAGGAATAATAGTTTATAGATGACCTTTACTTACCATTATGTTTTGAGAGTACTTCTTCCCCCAATCCAACGGTGTGGTGAATCTTGGGCTATGGAGAAGAGTCCTGCATGCTACAGAAAGTTTTGGTAAAATAAGAAATATGGTGAGTTGGAAATTGTCTGAATTCTCTCTTTGAAAAAATAGCTTCAACTCACCTTTGCTTCTAATGGGTTGACAGAAACATTTCATTGCTTTGTATAAACTCTAATTGAAAATTCAATGATGTGTAAGTGAACTGTATTTGAGAGCTTGGAATCAATTGTAATTTCAGCTGATTGGACTGTTTGCTTGAATTGTTGCAACAAGCTTTAGTCAAAAGGTGAGCTTTATTGATCTCAAAATGCCTTTGTACCTCCTTGCCTGCTTGCTAACAGCTGTTTTCTCATTTCCTTGAGCAAACGAGTGTTCCAGAGCCAAATGTAGATCCTGCGACCAGGATCATGCGTATTGGGTGTGTAGCACATATCCTCGTCAACCCAACTTGTTGTTGTTTGGAGCTTTTGTTTGATGCGCAGTTTGCTCACAAATTTTGCATTATTTCCTCCTGCATCAAGCGCCAACCCATAAACTCGAGAACCGATGAACTCACAACAAACCACAACATGGTCGAATTGTAATAAAATAACATCCCCGGTAAGAGATCCATTGTTGTAGAAAAATCTACACATCTACCTCTCTGGCTTGTTGTTTCCAAATGATGTATATCTCCATTGATTCTTTTTTTGCAGGTTCAACAATGTCACCTTCATCAGATAAAATGCATTTGAAGATAGTTTTCAAGTCCAACACATCATTAGCAAGACCAACGACTTCACCAGTTTGTGAGTTTCATATCACACTATGTTTTAGTTTCATTTCATCAGTCATTAAAAAGTCGCACTCGGGTGTTCTGACAAACACACCCAATGCTGCAACACTGGTGGCAGTTCGCAGTTGATAGACTTTTTCATCCATGTCATCTCTGACTTTATTCTGTTGTTTCACATTCTGCAATCACTGTTCACAGGGAACCTGCTAAGGTGATATCGATGCAAACTGTTTGTATCCTGCGATTGAACACAACCACATTAAGTAAGCGAGTTTAATCATTAGAGGCGAGGTTTCACATTGCCTTACTTTTCCTTTCATCTTTTTTGAGGCATTGGCAATTTGCTCCATTAGAAAATCAATTAACAAATCAGAGACATCAACCTGTTGAAATTGATAGTCGCTCTTGAAACTCTCCAACTTGACTCTGAGTTTGAATAGATCCGTCAGAGTCTCCCTTGCAAAGTCATGAAACTCTTTCGGCTTGCCAGTAATACCACTGAACATCGATTTCATGTCATTTATGAATAGGGAATGCAAGATTTTGTTGGTGTGCTTATCATTTATCCCAGTGAACTTCTGGTGATTTGAATCTGCAGGCGAGGCAAGAAATTTGTTGCCTTTTGAACCATCAAAACACAAAGATTGGGAATTCAATTTGTTCTTCATCTTTTCGATCGTTCTCTCTTGCTTGAGCTCCTTTATCTCTTCCCTTCTCACATATGTATAAGATGTTTCAGCTCAGCATTGGTGAGAATTTTCTTGTTAATTTTACTACTTGCTTGAACTTGAAGTCTATCAGTTTGGTTTTCAATGCGCCTCTTCTTGCAGAATTCATTGTTGTATTGCGTATGGTAGCAACTTTTTCACATTCCTGATGTGAGATGTTTATCTTGTCTGACAATTATTTTGTTGCAAATTACTGCCATCACACACTTTAACTACAAGTGTCTCTTTCTTGCCTACTTTGACAGAAACACAGAATTTTCCGCAACATTCTAACACACACATGGGTTCTACTTCTACAACATCTGCTGAAGAGACAAATGCATTGATTGTGACTTGACGCTTTTGTTGGTACTGATTTCATGCTCAAGGCAAGACTGAATGGATGACTTTATGGATTTGGTCGGTGCCCAAGATGAGTTGTGTTCTGATTCAAGCTCATTCAATCTCTTTATTTTCCGATGAAGACTCTGACTCAACTTTTCACAGGAAGGACATCGAAACCATCCAGAAGACTTCTTCCAACTACTCTCATCTAATGTGCCCTTACAGCAGTTTGACGGGAAGCACCTCCCAACTCTATTAATTCCAAAATCTCTGTGAAATAATCTGAGAGCTTTGCTTGATGAGCTGGTCTCAAACTTCATAAATGGTTCATTGGAAAAGCCTTTGCACCAATGGATCTCCGGTGCCGACGACAGAATAGAGCTATTTGATGTTAAGGCAGACTCGAATGTCTTATTCAGATTTCTCTGCATAAGTGCCCTGGGATGTGACACAGAGATTTGACTTGTCAGCAATGTTTGAGGCGGAATGAAGCAACCGTTAAAGGCGTATGAAAGCCATCACTTATTTGCTTGTTCTTGACTTGCTCTGACGAACTAACTCCCATCTTTCTCTAAGAGCCATGAACAACGGAAACAAGATTTGGTGCAATAGTGCCCTAATAATCTGTCAAAGGAGTGGGTTAGGCGGGGACAAGTTAATCTTAATTAGGGTATTTTCATAAGCTCAAAATAGGGGGGACGGGGGTACTATGTGCGCCCCCCACTAATTTATCCCCTTCTACAGGGTTATACTAGCTGTTCAGTGACGGGCTCGCGTGACAGGCTTCTCACGAGTGGCTTCTCATCGGAGGCATCATTAGTTGTGGAGAAAGATTTGACCCCCTTTGTACCCGTTATGGGTGCTTTCGGGGAACATCGTACCCATTACGGGTACTTTCGGGGGTCATTTACGCAGCGGGGGAACAAATGTAAGCGGGGGAAGTCAACCCCCCGTAAATCGCCATTCTGGGGGGTGGTTAAAAATACCCTAATTATGATTAACTTTTCCCCGCCTGACATTCAACGGAATACAACAAGCCTTCAGTAATTTTTCACCATCAATATCCCGCCATGTCGGCGGGATCCGACACAGTTCCGCTCCCTCTCGGGATGCAAATTTCTACATATCCCACCGATGTCCCCGCTGCTAACATGGGTGAGATCCACCGCATTTGGGTCGAGGACGCTTCGCTTTATCCCAACGCCATCACGATTCTTCGCGCTGAAACAACCTATGATACGTTTCTTTACACTCCTTTTTCGTCCAGGGAACAATGGTCCTATGCACAACCAAACCAATCCCTCGAACAACACAAAGTTAGCACCAGAACTATTCCTCCACCTCAACCACCGTCTGTTCCAGCAGCTCCACGCAATAATCCTACGCAAGCCCAAACCACTCCAACCAAACCACCCAAGAGGGCATTATTCTCGCCTAAGCAGGGCACTCAAGCTCCTGCAGGAGCTGCTAATACTCCCCGTCCAGATCCTCCAGTCTTTCAGTTCGCCCTCAACGTCAACCAACCCAAGAGCAGCAACAACAATAACAACAACAACAACAACAGCAGCAGCAGCAGCAGCAACAGCAACAGCATCAACAACAGCATCAACAACAGCAGCAACAAAACACTCCACCAGCA
>JALLAY010000085.1:0-22526 GCA_036939635.1 Cyclotella baltica | reverse complement strand
TGCTACAAACTTGCTAGAAAGGGTGCCCGACAATTGTTAGACCACTCGTAGTAAACTCAAGTCTTGTCATCGCAAAGACAACATCGGCACATCGGCGGCCAAAAAGACGATGAAGATTCCAATGGCACGAAGCAACAATGCTGCATTTGTCTGTCCCAAAACAAATGTGAGCAAAACATCTCTTTCTTCTTCCGCTGCTATAGGGGGTGTTGCCATATCACCAAGGCAAGACAATGCAAAACCAACACCAACGACGCAACATGAACCAAATCTATACAACATTCCATCAAATCTATCACCAATCTATCAACCCTTACCACTATGGCTACATATACTCATTGGATCAACCTCCTTAGCATTAATGGCAAGACGTATTATTACCAACTTGATACAACACGGTGCATTCCAAATTGCTATTACGTGGAGGAACATCGTACTGTTTTTATTACGGGTTGCAACGTTATGGACAGTGTCTACGATTGCAGTACAGGAGGGATTTTATCGACCGTCACCGGTGATTACGGAATATTTACGTGATGGAAACAGTTTGCCCTCAGCGTTTTCGAATTATCAAACCGTAACTCCCATTCTGCCAAATGACAAGCCAATTGGTGTGCATTACCTTAAATACACAAACAGCAATAGCTCAAAGTTTGAAGCCATACAGCTCCATCATGGATTTGGAGCATCCTCCCTCTCTTTTCTTCCAATCCTCCCCTCTCTCGCTGATAGATTGGGTGCCAAAGTAGCACTGGCCCATGATGCTCCTGGATTCGGCTTTACGGATCGTCCCAATGCCGATACTAAAGAAGGATTGGGACAATATACAACAGAGAATAGTGTTGGGATTGGTTTGGCTTTGTTGGATTCTGTAACGATGGATACAAAGAATGTTGAGAGTGGAGAAAATGAAGTTAGTAAAGTGGCTATATTTGGTCACTCGATGGGGACAAAGGCAGCATTACTTACTGCTCTTTTATCCGAGAAAAAGATAAAGTTACGTCCTACTCTTGTTGTTTTGGTGGCACCGGCGTTGGAAGGCCTGACTCTTCCATTGAGAAGACGTAAAGTTCCCATGGCGGAAATACCAAACGAACTGTCGGGTTTTAGGAGATACCTTGCTTCTGTTTGGATTGTGTTGAGAAAATTGTTTGTTGACTATCCTTTTGGTTATTTACTCAAAAGACTGGTGGGGTGAGTCTACACTGCCTGTATTGAACACTATTTTTGCATGAACCTTAATCTAACAGAAATAAAACCCAGCACCAAAAACTTTTGGAAAAAAGGCCTCTCCCAAGCATGGGGAGACCCACAACGTCTCACCAATTCCGATGTTTTGCGTTTCCAATGGCCATCTATTGGTAAAGGTTGGGAACGGGGACTACTCTCCTTCTCTCGTGCGATTCAATCATCAGATGATGGAGAGTTGTTACGACGAGTGGTAAATCTTCCTCACACCAGTGTTGTGATTGTGTATGGTTCTAGGGATAGGGTTGTCAGGGTGGATGAAAAGGTGTTGAGTTTGTTAAAGAGTGAGTTTCCGGAGGTGAAAGTTGTGAGGATGGAGGGGTTGGGGCATGATCCGTTTGAAGAGGATAAGGAGGCGTTTTTGTTGGAATTGGAGAAGGTGTTGCAGGCAAGTTGAGAGTTGTGTTGTTTTTGTTGATGCAATTCTCTAAAACTAGATCCTGTACCTGATCTATAAAATTCATTAGTCAGTAAAGTGGTACAGTGAGTCCAATCTGTATCTAGTTGTCACTTCACATGTTTTGGCATGCCTCAAGCTGATTCTCTCAGGGAGTCATGTACTTACAACGGTGTTCAGGATGTCCATTAAACCAAAATAAGGATGCTCTGACCTATTTATTAGATAGGATTAAGTCTGTGATTTCTATGTACGTTTGATGGTACACGGAACTGTCTACACATTTACATACTCTCTTTAATCCAACACTGGTGATTTTGGTGCACTTTGATTTCAACCTCAATCCAAGATCCAACGAATATTGCAGCTTCGGACTCATTGTGGTTATGTACTCACTTGCTTGCAAGTCACTCTTTGAGTGGCTTTGCGAGGTGACACTGAGCAGGTCGGGTTTCGTTAGATTCATAGCACAGCAGAGGATTACTGATTGCAATGCATTAAGCAAGAATAAGTGTGCTAGGTTGTGGCCTGTTCAATTGACTATGAGCATCCCCACCAAATATAACAGTGTGACATCCTTGCCTTGAAGTCAACTCCTAGTTGTGTACCATTGGGTTTGCTGTGAATTCCAGCTAATGCTATTTTGCTAAGATACTCAAATTTTATTGTGGCAAGATTGATGCAGATGTGTACTTCTGTAATCTGAAGGCATGATATGCAGGGTAGATGTAGATGTCCTCCGTACAATCAAGTACATAAGAACTATGCATGAATTGTAAACTAATACTTGGATTGAATAAAACAAATTGTTTTGCCTTTCTCCTTGTCACAATCTTTGAAAACTCAAGGACATTCCTTATGTATAAAAGATGCTTCGACATGCAGAAATCTAGAACATATGGTGAAGAAATCATAAAATCACTCAGATTGCCAAGTGTAACCTTGTCAAGCCAATCATCATACTAGTACATTGAAAACTGGCCAGAAAGGTAATATGAATTGTCTGAATCAATATTCTACAAAAGTAAGGCATGATGGAAGAAATGGGGCCAAGAGGAAGAGAAAGTGGTGACAAGAGGCGAATGTCATATTTTTGAGTGATCAAGCAAGAGGGTTCTCTGGTCATCAGTAACAATGTTTTATCAAATTGCAAAATCAAAAATCAATTTATAACATAAAGTTCTAAATAATATGCAAAATCAAAAATCAATTTATAACATTTAGTTCTAACAAGTAAACTAAAATTTTGAATCAAAAACTAAGGAGCTGATGTAGCAAAAGGATTAGATCACATGTTAAAGAGGTATAGATGTTAGTGAGATGCCAGCAACAAATACATTCTCGTGATTCTTCAGGAAAGTATCACTTAACGAAAATGACATCATACCCCCAAGTTGACATCATTGACATCACACCTAATGTTATTGTTAATTGCTGGCTCATGACACGTCGGCACACATTCTTCAGTTCACAAATAGGTTCTTTCAATTTTGGCGATAAAAACTGTTTTGTGGGCAAAATTCAAATAAAGGTTTTTTAAAGAGGTCTGCAGAGGGTCTGATGAGGCATGCGTTTTGTGAGGGAAATGCTAAACTTTTCTAACATTATATACAACAAAATTCAATCTCGGTGTCTTACAAAAACAAAGGAAGACAACCCAAGAACTGATTTATGCATTGTAGAGGACCAAACTGTCTCTAGTTAAAATTGTAACAAAAGAAAGTCAAAGATAACCAAAGTGTGTCAAAACAAAGTGGGAAGAACCTTCCCATCGATGTTACATTTGCATTGATAGATTCGAATTCTAGTTACCTAAAACAAATTATTCATGATAGAAAATGTACCACATCTCATGAAGTAGGGGTTATAGAAGTGCTTCTTCAATTTCTTGTTCCCAAAGCAGAACTGAGTACAAATAAAATTTTACAAAGAACTGTTTCACAAAAACAATTCAGCAACCGTAGAGATGCATTATTTTTGTGCATCACATAGTTGCTTTTTCAAAAATCCTGTATTACTCATACTTGGTTTTGCGCTTGGCAACATGCTTTGCATTTTTGAGTCTCTGTGTCTTTTCGTCACTGGTAAGATATCTAAAATTTGTATGGCTAGTTCTTTGAGTGCATTGCTCACTGGTTTCTTTGTGGTTTTCAACTTGATCGGCTCTCTTTTGACATGGATTGCACAGGATATATTAAAACAGGCGAAAGTAAAAAAATATACAGCATTATGTGGTACAAGTAGGACACCTGTAACACACTTTATTGCATAACAAATGCATTAGATAATTATGTAAAATGTCATGATTGTGAGTGACTATTCTTGAAATACAAATGGGAACATCTACTTGCGAGTTCTACGCTTTTTGGGTGCAGACTCAACACTTTCTTCATCCTCTTCTTCGGACTCACTTGATGATGCCCTCTCACGCTTGGTGCTGAGGACCAATGAACTTCGAGCTTCATCTTCACTGCTGATGGCAGAATGCTCGGAGTGGGGAGTTCCTTTGGTGCTGGAAACTGCTGTGCTTTGAGCTTCATCTTCACTGCCGCTGGCAGAATGCTTGGAGTTAGGGGACATGACGGAATCTTTGGTGCTGAAAACAGATGCGCTTCGAGCTTCGTCTTCACTGTCACTGGCAGAATGCTTGGAATGAGGAGACATGAGAGATCCTTTGGTGCTGAGAACCACTGCACTTCGAGCTTCGTCTTCGCTGCCCCTGGCAGAATGCTCGGAGTGAGGAGTTTCAACTTCCTCGGGAGATTCTTCCAGTTCACCTTCAGGAAGGGTTGGAAGAGAACTCACATTGAGAGATGAGCGGGATCTGAATGTGCTCGCGCTACTTGGGCGGCCTGTGGATCTTGCGGCGGTTGATGGGGTAACACCCAGCTCACTCACAGACGTACGGGACTTGTGAGTGCTTGTGCTGCTTGGACGACCCGTGGATCTTCTAGATGCTGGAGTTGCACCCAGATCGCTAACAGAATCCATGCTCTCATCATCAATGTCGCTTACATGAGTGCGGCTGGCTTGGCTTGAAACAACAGACGCGTCAGAACTCATTTTGGGAAGCATCTTGAGACCTAGTGATTGACGGTATTTCTGAAGTGCTTCAAGATCATCTTCGTGAACCTCCCCAAACTCATCATGGTTTCTCATATCAAGTTCGAGCTGGTCAATGTAGTTCTGGACCTCAGCTTTACTCTTCTTATTTTTCTTCATCCAATTGGAGTATTTGGCCATCAACAAGAGGAAACTCAACCTGCTGCCTAATACCAATGTATCCTCCCCATTTGCTGAATAAGTGGAGACAAAGATGAGTCCAATTTCGAAACAAATGTACAAGCATGTTATATCATTGACATACCATCAATGTTGGAAAAGCTGTAGCGGATACCTTCACGTAGAAAGCCATCAAGTGCTGGCACCAATTGAGCATCGCTAAGTGTTCCAAAAACACCAAGGCTCTGAGAAAACTGAGAAGCACGGTGTTCAAGACAGGCAAACTGCTCCCTGTGACTCTGCTCATCTGCTTCGTATTCAGCCAACTCCTCTTCTGTGGGGCGCTCACTTTCTAAAGCAGGTTCCTCATCCACCCAGTTCTCGTATGACTGCCTGAGGCTAACCATTTGACTCTCAAGCAAACGGACAGGGTTGATCTTCTTCATTTCTTTGCAACTTGTAGAGACAATACTAGCTGCAGTGGGTCCACTGGAAGAAATGTGACGAAGAAACATCCCAGCCTCACGTCTGTTGCCAGAATTCCAGTTTGTGAGAATAGCACGTCCCATTGGGAGAAGTAGGGACTGATTGATAAAGAAAGTTTGTAACAAGATGTTAGGAGTTAGGTTGATGACAAAATGGGTATCTGCCTTTACTTTGCATTGTATACATACCTGCGGTAGCTTCTTGTTTTCAACTCCAGAGTCGTTTTCACGGAGATAGTGCTCCTTTGAGCCAAGAAAGCGCACAAATGCTGCAATCACGCGGCTATCCTCGGAAAGGGCAAAACTACAAGCCATGATTGTAAAGTAATAAGATTGAGACTCAAAAATTTTCTCACATTAAGATGATACAGCAAGGAAGTAGACTTACGATCTCAGCAGTGGCGAAGCTGCATCACTATACTCTTTTGGAAATAAAGTCCTTAAATCAGCAGTCGCCGTGCCAGCCGCTAGTTGAACAAAATCAGCAAAAGAATGTTGGGCTGGAGAATGCTTCGTCGTGGCTGTGGCTGTCTCGTCGTCGCAACGATCTTCTGAGGCTGGAATGTACTGAGCAAAACATGCTTCAAGAACTGTAAGGAGACGATTGCGAAGACGGACTATCACATGATCTTCAACATCATCTCCATCATCATCCTTTTCCGGATCTTCGTCAATCAAGTCTTCACTGGAAACTACAAGATTCTCCTCTCGCTGCACCCTTTCCAAAGACCATGCTGTTTACAAGAGAAACACCAGATCAGAAATTTATTGACACACATAACCGAGACATACAAGAAAACACTCACCAATAACAGACAAAACAAACTGCAGGCCCTCATTCACTGATTTCCCAATTGCTGCCAACATCTCGGGACTGTTGATCAACTTTTGTACAGTCGTCTCCTCATCAGCTCCCCCTTGGCGAATATCAAGTGGCTTAGAGGCACGCAGACGACGGTTGATTCCATCACAAACAAAGTTGCAAAGAAGCTCTAGCTGGTTGATCTCATCTCCGCCTGCAAAGAATACAGAAAGATCACATCGTCTAGCAAGATAACGAAGACGTTTCAAGTTGAGGTAGATTGAGTACTCCGTGTCTGCAGCAGCAGTCTCTCCATCTGTGAGACTACTTTGGGATGACGTGGCACTTCCGTTCTCACTGGACTTTTTGCGGGATGAGCGGCGCTTGGAAACTGCGCTGGTAAAGTCAGATGTATCACGGTCAACACTCCAGGCCGATGTTGCAACAGTAGCATCGTCTCCAGCCATCAAGTCACAAAGTCTATCACGAAGCTCCACCACAACCTTCCGAAGTTGCGTCTTGGCTTCTGAGACACGAGCATGTTCTCCATTGGACAGGCTCACAAGGGAAACAGCGGTGTTGTAGAGAATCTTATCGTCCGAAGAACTTAGGTAGACCTCTCCAAGATTCTTGATCAAGGTCAACGCATCTTGCTTTCTCTGCGGTAGACTCAGGACAGTTGGGAGAATAAACCGGGGAAGGCTGACAAGCTCAGGAATGATGGCGAGGTCACCCTTGAATTGAAGCAAAAGAGATGGAATTGACGTAAGAAGCGCCAGCGAGCAACGTTCATGTTCTCGGCTTAGTGCATTTGCAACTTTGCTGCCCTTCTTCTTCTCCTTGGGGGCTTCAACGGTATCAATATCCATGTCTTTTTGAAGGAAAGACTCATCGGCAATGGAACCAACTTCTTCCCTTGCAGCACACGCCAACATACGAACCAGGACTCTCTGCTTTGCTACATTGGCCTTCTCTCCGGCCCTCACGTTATGGGCCGTCGTTGCGGCAGCGTCGTCCTTGATGGCACGAAGCATCGCACTCCAATCAGTAACAAGAGATCGATGCTCTGGGATCTCGCGCAACGATTGGACAAGGTAATCTGCCAAATGAACTTGGATTTTATCGAGGGGGCGATTGCCAGTGGTCATGGTATGAGCAGCAAAAGAGGCAATGGAGTCAATCTGTTGAGTTCGTTTACGCTCAGTGTTGGTCTCGGCTTTTTCATCTTCGTCGCCTTCGTCAAAGGGCTCCAGCTGCTCAAGTACAAAGCTCAATGCATTCTTTCGCACTTTTGGAGACTGTCGGGTAAAAACAAGAGGAGCCAATGGTTAGATAAAACATGGCAGACAACCCAGAATCACTTGAATAAATCTACTCACCGCATCCTTTGCCAAAGACCTACAATTCACCAAATTCCACAACCCATCCTCCTCCACCTCATCCAAAAACCCTCCCTTCAACAACTCCAACATCAACTCCATAGCCACCTCCTGCACCTCCCCATCCACATCCACCACCGACTCGGCAATCCTCTTCAAAAACTTGGCAATCACATGCTCCATTGAACTCAAATCAATCTTGTCCACCATTAGATTCTCCTCTGCATGTCCTTCGGCGAGACGACGTACCGCAGTGAAGGGCGCCAAAAGCCCGGATAGAGCGGCACTACGAACAAGAGGGGATTTGTCGTGCATCATCCACCCAAAGTATTTGAGGTACTTGTCCGTGAGGAAGATGTCAGGTCTCTGAAGGGAGAAGCGTGAGAGGGATTGGATGCAGAGCGTGCGGATGTGCTCGTTCGAGTCACTGCATTGATACAAACACATGTTAGGGAAATGAAAAGGCATAGGATCATTTATGCTTCATCCACTCACCGATACCTATGCACAAACAAACCCTGCACAACCAAATCCACCACCTCCTCCAAATCCCCCAACGTCCTACTCAAACTCTCCACCCTCAACTTCAAACTCTCCATCCGCTCCCCCTCCCCCTTGGTGGCCTTGAACTGCCTCGACGCCACCTCCGCCTTCTTCCTAACCTCCACGCTCTTCTCCAAAACAGCACGACACATTGACAACGCGGCGAGAGAAGCGGCACACCGTACATCCGGCTGACCCACGGGAGACAGCTCCACCACCCTCGACAAAATGGATTTGACCAACTGAGCATCGAGACGCGAAACATCCCCAGCCGTAGCCATGTTGCCCTGGGTCAACCCCACATAACTCAAATGATACCAAAACTCTTGGTAAATCCTTCTGTATTCCCCCACCGCCTGGGAGTGCTTGTCGCTCTTCTCCTTGACATCTCCCGCGAGTACCGAGGCTTGATGGACTGCACCCCGCGGATCGGCACAGATTAAAATCTGCTGGGCGGGACGGTGTCTCATTTCGTCCACTAGGTCGGTTACGGCTCGTGCCCATTCGTTGGTGTCCATTTCTTCTAGGATTGCTGGTCCTTCGCCGTCTTTTGTGCTGTCCTCGTCATTCTTGTCATCACGTCCATCGGGTAAATCACTCTCCTTGCCACCACCCACACTCCGAAACAACAAATTTACCAAGGCCACCTGAGCCAAATTCGAGTCCTCGTTGTGCAGCTGTATAATTCGTTTCGCCAACGAGTGGAGGTTGGGCGAATACACACTCTCCCCTTGATAATTGGCAGTGGAGTCATCGTCTTTGGTGGGACGGTAGGAATTCAACAAACACGACACCAGGCAGAGCAGGTGGGGGGTGCGGTCGGAGGGGGGAAGGATGGATTTGACTAGGTTGGCTAGGGAGGTGTTTAGGGCTTTTTGTGCCGTGGTTGTTTTGGTTGATTTGGCTTTGGCTTTTTTGGGTGTCACCTTGGCCTTTGGCTTGTTGTTGATTTGAATCAGTGTTTTTTTGGCTCGTTTGGGTTTTGGTTGTTCTTCTTGGGATGAGACTGAGTGATTGTCATTTTGGTTGCTGGCAAGAGTTGAATGAAGTTTGGATGTGAGATGTGTTGTCAGATTTATTAATGCAGTCAACATTTAAGTGACAATAAACAACTCTTATTCCCAAAGATTCACACGGCTACAGAAATTAGGGCCAACGGCAGGTACATGACAGCAACAGCCTCAGAGCAGCAATAGTTCTACTGTAACGAATATGCCTCATTAGCAAAATGAGACTATTATTAATTCAACCATCAATCATTAAATGTACCGAGGATATTTGCAAATTATAAACGAGATAAATGAATCAGATGATGGCCCAGCAGTCAGCTGCCCGCCAAATTCAACCCATTATTACCATCTACCAGGATAATCAGACAAAGGAACAACAAATAATCATCACAGCAGCATCCCCCCGAGCTACTCAAAAATAGCAAACGACACTCAAAAAGTTAATCAACAAACATAGAGACGACGAACCCGGCATCCACCGTCCATCATCTGACTCGATAAATCAACCCCACATCAGAAAACCAACAACAACTAACACCTGCACAATCACATCTGCAATAGTCTGTCCTCGAAACACAGCCGTTGCCCATTTGAAACCAACACTCAACACAAATCTGCAACAATCTGTCCCCCCAACACGCAATACTCACACACTCTCCTCCTCAGTACTACTCTCCTCCTTCTTGGTGGTCGATTCTCTACGTGCCTCATCATAAATCGTTTCGACTTTGCGACGTTCCCGGCCGGAACGGCGGGGTTGTCCGGGGGTTACGATGGTCATGGTTTTGTGCGATTGTGTTGTTGTTGTTGAATGATTGAGATAATGATTTTTTCTTGTGTATGGGTGGTTCAAAATAGTCGGCTTTGGGTCAAAACGTTGGCAGTATTCACGAGTATTTGCAAAGTAAAAATTGTCGGCTCGGAGATGCTTTTGCAAAAGACAAAAAGGCCCTCTATGATTGAAAGACTCTTGAGAGCTTGTCATTGCGCGCCAAATTTAAAGTACCAGTGGTGTCATGTTGTATCCGATTAAATTTTTATGTGTCCGTATGTGGTGATCATTTTTCAGTGTGATTCACAAAAAACACTGAGTTAGTGATGGTGAGTTCTGATTGTATCAGCATACAATCATGAAAGGTTGATTGTATTCCGATACAGTCAGCAATATCGAATCTTACCTTTTAGGTTGTGTATCTGTGTATCAACCTAATGAATGTTGCAACAAACTACTAATGTCTACAGGTAATTAATCCTCTCATGGCACCCGAAAAATACCCCTTTTCGACTTCACTACCCCGCAGTAGAATCATTGGCAACAAAATGCCGCTGAGCAACCATGGCCGTCACACCTCTTTAATGCTATGATTAGCCAAAGACATCACCAAAGACTGGCACTGCAGCCACCCAAAGAGCTACTGATGATGCTCTGACCATTGCCATTTCAACACTGCTTTAGTATTCATCGTTTTATTGGCAATTTTGAAAGGACCCCTTTAGACTTTGATAGTGATCCCCTCAATCCATGGGATTTCACACTCTATTGTGAGTTGATGACATGATTACGAGGGCAAAGGCAAAGTAGTTTAAGTAGAGGTATTATTTTAACTTTTCTAATGACATTTATTTTCCAAATAACAACTTCTTAAATACTTTCTTTGTACTATGGTAAAATTGATCATTTTTAAAATGTTTGATTGAATCATCAGCAGCACTCTGTTCAACTGTTGTAGCTGAGGAGCTCTTGCTTTGTCTAGCAATAGCCCACCTCTACAAAATACATTATATGCCCATGCTGATGTGGGCTGTAGGCAAGTATGAGGGCTTCCTATACAGCTCGAGGCTCCTCTGTCCTATACAGCACTTGAAGCAAAGTCATTTTTTTGTATAATTTGTGTAATAATTGGGGCTATATGATCGTCAATTGAATCAAATGATTTTCTGCAAAAAGAGATGATTTTTTTGGAGGGATCTGGAAAATTAAGAAGATGGCCGATGAAACAATCATTTAAGGACAAGGTGATGAGAATATCAATGTTTGTGGGGGTTGCATTATCAAAAAGATTTTGTGTATGACCTACTCAGACCACAGTATATTCTAAGTGTCAAAATACACAAGGAGAAATGAATCTGTTACTGTGTATAACAGTCTAAACGATGAGCTAGAGATTATTGAAACATTTGCTAGGACATTATGTTTGATGGTTCTGGTGAAAATTCTTGTTTTACCTATAAAAATCACATGAAGGAGTAACATAAAATCCATTCCCTGTTTGAAATCCTTGTTACAAGAACTACTTTAATGCTACTATCATTATTAGACATTAGACAAAAGTAGTTTTTTTCTACTTAGTGGAATGTATTCAACTAGTGTTGCCCAAGATAAGTGATATCACAACCATTATTGCCACATCAAGTATCAGTATCATATGACCTGTACATTTCAATGTTGGGTTTGGAAAGTAATGATGGGAGGTCTCAAAATGAATCATATATATTTCATTAAAATCTTTAGGTAAATTTATATTTGACTGCGAGGTGAAACTACAAATTACACAACCTAGGGTGTGAACTCCTAGTAGTTTTCTTGATGAAGGCTCTGGGGCCTCAATGTCAACTTGTATTCCTTCGACAACATAGACGCCACACAAAGGTGGCCTAGGGGGTTGATAGTTGATCCTCCAAGATTTCATCACATTTTCATTGCCGGAATATTCTTAAGATGAATCAATCAAAGAGCTTATAAATATTACAAATGGTGAGAATACAAGTCCTTTGACTTCAATTACAAGGCAATTGATGGTATATGCTTGGAGGTAGACAAAACCCTCGCATCAGTCTGAGGAATCTGAAGTGAGTAAATTATAGACTAATGATGTTGAGAAGGTAGAGGACCTTAAACAAGCAAAAGATGATTAGAGAACAACAAATTAGGCTTAAAACACTTCAAGGACAGGAACTGATGACAATTTAGGATGAAGAAAATGCAATATTAGCTAATAGTGTCATTGAAAATAAATTTAGCTACAGTTGGCTTCAGTCACGGGTGAAACCCAATGTGTTAAGCTAGAAATTACCTGTGATTTGTTTTAAGTCATTCCTTTCAAAGAACAAAAACCATCTTTTAACATGGTTGCTGCTATTATGAAAAAGAGGTGTGGTAAGTGTAGTGACATTTATAAAAATCAAGTTGCTCACAATCACAACTTTTTACTTTTTTGCTTTATCTTATCATTCCATCTACAGTTTCAAATTCAAACAAATTTTCCACACTCAACCTATTCCTCTGTTACTCCATCAAACTTAATTATCAGGGCACTGGCTGATTCAAAAAGCACTGATGCTGCCACGAAGACCGGTCGCACCTTTCTTAAAGTCAAGACCAATGCACTCACAATATTCTTCTTCATCGATGCCATTTCTATTACGCCTGTTCTTATTCCTGCCACGACTTTTGTCACAAACTTCATTGTCGATGTCATTACAAGTGTCTCTGTCTTCAGCTCTGACTGTGTTGCGTTCACACCTGAGGTAGTTAGTTCCACCTGGAACACACTCAGGAAGAATAATTGCACGTTGCCTCCTGTCGTCATCGTCATCCTATATGCCGTGGATTGACAGAGGTAGAATTAAACATTAGTAATTTAACACCGCATAGTATACTTTACAAAGCAGACTGTATCTCACATCATCGTCATCATCCTTTTTGTCTTTTTTGTCCTTTCATAGAGAAGATATGTAGCAATTAAACACATGAGAATGTTGCAACAATACATAATACATGAGATGTGACTGAGTCTCATAATATCTCACCTTTTTATCCTCCTTGAACTCTTTTTTATCCTCCTTGAACTCCTTCTTCTTTTCTTTGTCTTTATCTGCCTTCTTGTTGCCATTATCAATCTTATCTGCCTTGTTTTTCTCATCCTGTAAAATAAAAATATGACATATTGTGAGAGATTGATGCTCAACTCAAGTACAAGCTTTGTGACAGAAACACTCACCTTGTTGTCGGTCTTCTTTTCTTTCTCATTATTTGACCTCTCATCCTTGTCCTTCTTCTCTTTCTTTGCCCTTTCCTCCTTCTCATCCTTTCCATTGGCTGCTTTCTTACCCTTATACCCTTTGGCATCAGATTTCTTATCACCACCCTTGTTATCTTTAGATTTCTTGTCACTGCTCTTCTTTTCCTTTGTTTATCATGATGTTAAAAATGTGAATAAAGAAACCAAATCATTACATAAAATGTCCAAATTGAAGAACTCACCTTTGCTCCATCTTCTTCCTTTTCAACAGCCACCAAGCTGTCATTGAATGGCTGAATTAGCTTTGTCTCGAAATCGAGACCAATGCACTCACAATATTCTTCCTCGGCAACACCACTCCTGCTATTCCTATCATTCCTCCCATCACAAACTTCATCATCAATGGTATCACATACATCTTCATCTTGAGCTCGAACAATGCTGCGATCACATCGGCGGTAATTTGTTCCTCCTACAACACACTCTGGGAGAATAATGATACGATTCCTCCTGTCATCATTGTCCTGTTCGGGAGAAGATGTTGATTCAAAACTTCATGAAAGAGATTTGTAAATTGGACATCAAACAAATCACTTGAACTCACATCATCGTCATCGTCCTTGAACCTTCTCTGTTAGTGGTTGAGGTCAGTTGCAGGGAAATGTGTTTGTAGTTAGGCAAATAGAAGAAGAGCGCAAGATATAAATGACAAGTTGAGCATTTAAATTCAGTGAGCAAACCAAGTTTGAACTTACAATTACACCTTCCTTATCATCCTTGTCTTTCTTGTTTTTATTGTTCTTCTTTTTCTTCTTCTTGTCTTTATCATCCTTCTTATCCTTGTCACCTTTGCCCTTGCCGTCCTTCTTGGCTTCCTTGCCGCCCTTATCCTTGTTGTCCTTTGACTTTTTCTGAATTAAAACAAAAACGAATATGCAAAATGAGAATGGCAATTCGATCCAAGAAGATGTGCCGTTGAAAACATCGAAACTCACGTTGTCCCCGCCTTCTTTTTCAACAGCTACGAAATTGGTTGATACATAATTTGAGAGCCACCCAGATTGGAACTCGGAAGAGAACTTGTTGCTAGCCATGGAAGACTGATCTTCGATCGAAGAAGCACTGGTCAAAACAGCATAGAAGAGAGCGGATGAAAAAAGAAGCTTCATGAGTGATTGGTATGTTTTGTAAGTAGGGCTGATTGATGTATTGGAATTTGTGTGTAAGTTACTTTGTTTGTTGTTTGATGCAATTGATATGATTGTTTTAGAACCGTTGTCGAGTTTTATGAGCTGCTTTTGTAGCAAGTGGGCTCTCTTGTCGTGAACCTTTATTGTCCACTCTCGCCTGCGTCATGGTCTTGAGATGGGTCAGGGGCCAACTTGAGCAACACTTCAAAATACATACCAATCCCATTGTGATATTGCTTGCTTCCAAATTATTACTCGAGTGTCATTCAGGAAGACAAAATATGACACATCATTTTGTATCGGGCATGGAGAAGTACCAATTCTTGAAATTTACCTGTGTGATTTTCGATTATTTGTATAGAATTAATTGATTAATTGAGTACAATAACTAATGTTCATTGTTATTCAAATTAACTACGATTGGTGTTGACTATGAAACCATGAGACAATAATTTGGTCACGCATCCGGAGAAACCTGAGATAAGGTTTGGGGAATGGGGACAGGAGCAGGAGAATTGTCTGGCGCATGTGCTCGTGCATCCTCACTGCGCTTCCTCTTCTTCCCTTTCTTTGTGCCAGCTTCATCAAAATGTAAAGTTGCACCATCACCCTCTCGCATGAGAACCCTGAAATGAGCGTACGATCGGATTGCTGTGTTCCAATCTATCTTGCCCTTGTCACCATTGCTGACGAAGGAGGGTGATATGGGAACAGTAAACTTAGGCGTTCCTTCCGCAATGCTGATACCCTTCTCGTTTATGCGCTCCTTTTCGCTCGGGAGATATTCTGTTATCCTTGCTTCGGAGAGGTTGTATGCTTTTCTTAGAAACTCTTTCAGATTGAGAAGCAAACTGAAACAAAAACTAGGTGAGTCATTTTCGGTGTGAGAGCGGTAAACAAAGAATGAATTGATTACTCACTTGAGAGCTGATGCTTTATCACACAAAGCACCAAATTCAGCTGCACTGAAGTTAGCATCTCTAATCAGATTTAATGCGTGCTCAGATTCCGATGGATTTTTCAGCTTGGCGGCTTTTTCAAGTTCGTCTTCTGCTACATTTGGATCACAGACATCGTTCCCCAATAATTCTGCAAAGAGAACGAGAAGCTCGTTGCCTTCAAGAGCAGTGATGCATGATGCATGGTAGACAATAAATAATGGGTCAGCAGTGCAATTGTACGGGAGATGGGCAAGGATCTGGGATGCGAATGCAAGGAGGGGCAGACGATCGGTGCCAACGTGATGCGGTGCATTTCCTTTTGTGGGCAACAGATCGTGGGCTGTTTCTTTCTCAAACATAGCAATGATGCTCTTGTATAGGCCCTGGCGCTGTGCTTTTTTGTTACGAATCGAGGACTCTTTGATTACTTCGTCAAAAATTGTTTCCACACCAACTCTCGCACCTTCACTCTTGTTTTCAAGCAAAGCAGTGACACAAAGCGCATTGGTCTTGTCTTCGTTTGGATAAACCATCTTCTGGAAGTCAAATGCTCTCTTGACACCGGCTTGAATGCGCTGGTTGAGCATGTCAGGTCTCTTATCCCCTTCATTAATCAACAATTTCAGCGCTAGACTGCGAGTTGGTGGGGATTTGATGTCACCTTGCATTGCCAGGAGGTAGGGCACCGTTTCCATTGGATTGATGAGACCTTGACGTAAGAGATGACCAATAAGCTCCACAATCATTAGTCGAACCTTTTCATCCTTGCTCAAAGTCATCTCGTACAAACGAGCCGCGTGTTTGGTTAGAACGCTTCCACTGATTGAAGAGTCGCCATCTTGATCTCCTGAAATCCTGTTGCTCAGAGTAATGTTTTTCTGCGCAGCCATTTTTGCCTTGGCTTCGCCACTTTCAATTCGTTTCTCCTCCGCAAGCAGTATGTCCCTCCAAGATTTCATTGCTTCCAACTGTACATTGGCTGCTGCTTTATCTGACATGACTTCAGTAATGATGCCCATTTGTTCGGCAGCAAGCACAACTCGCGGTCGACTAATGAACACACCAGTCATGGCCCGCAAGGCAAGACATTTAGTATTTACATCATCCTTGCCAAGAAACTTTAGAAAAAGGGAGAAGCACGCATTCGACAAATTATTGTCTGCAAAACGAAGCTCATTTGCATTGGGAATTGTGTCAAATATGCTAGGATCAATATTGTGATGGTCAACACAGGTCTCAGATACGTAGTAACGACAAATGCTCCCTAATGCCGACAGGGCACGCTTGACATTATCCTTGATGGATTTCTTTGTTACAGTGCCATTGATGGCATCTGCTGTTTTGAACAAGTATGAATAGAACTGGAATCGCAAAGAAAAGGAAAGACGTAAATGTAAGTGATGCGACATTGGCACAATTGTTAAAGAAGCTTACATTTCAGCTCACCTGTATTGCTAGCTTATGCAACTTCTGCTCTTGGACACTGTCTGGTTTTGCATGGTGGTGATTGGCTAGCTTGCAGAGAGCTTCTATAGCTGCACTGACAGCATCGCTTGGGAATTTATATGCAATGTTTACCAAATCCCTGAAGAATGGTGGTGAGCAAGGTTGAAATGTATAAGTGTAAAGTTGAGCACTGATTGCAAAGCTAGGATAGGTCTTACATCGGGAGGCCTCCGCTAGTCAAACGAGTAAGCTCCTCCTGAGAAAAGTGAGAAGCGGTACGACTGATGATGCTGCTTACGTTGCTGACAATTTGCGCCTCATATCTCTTGGCTCCATTATCACCCTTGAGATACGGCACAATCGTATCTATATGTGGCACCAGAAGCTCGGGGTACGCCTGAGAGAACACTCCTAGTGTGGAGAAAAGGGCTACCAATTCTCTGCCATCATTCTCTTCGTTTTTACGTGTCTCTTCAAACTTGAGAAGAATCTCAATCAGAGATGAAACGAGGGCCTTGCATTGAGCACGAGCATCTTGCTGTCTTCTTTTACGTTCTGCAACTTTCTTGTCCTTCTCGCCTTCGCCGAATCCAAACAAAAGACCCTTCACAAGGCAGGTCAGATCTTGAGGATCGCCAGATACTTTGACGACTTCTACCATTTGCTTCGCTGCCTCACGACAGTAAAGTTCTGCCTTTATGCCGGCTTGAGGAACCTTCTTGGAGTCTGGTGCCAGATTTGCTACACTTGCATTGAATGCTGAACTATCAAACCAAAGAGTATAGAACGTGTCAAAAATCAAATCACGAACATTGTCGTCCTAACAGCACAAGAAAAGTTTGTGAGGTCAAACTAATATTCACCAAGACGCAGAAGCACATTCAAATCGAACTAACCTCTTTTCGGTCAGATACTCGTTGCAACATGGAATTCATAGCTGCAGCACGACCTCGATAGGTGGGATTGGTTAGGAGAATGTCTCTGAATATCTTGACAACCCTGCAAAGGTATAAAAGGAGAATAGATAAGTAATAAGAAAAATTTAGGGACTGAAAAGTATGGTACACACACACACCTTTTCCTAACAGATACTCCTCGATCCACAATCCTCTCGAGGAGGGGAGTATGAAATGCTGGAGCTAAGCTAGGCGTTTGAACGACATAATCGCCAACAAGAGAAACTGCAGCCTCGCGAACAGAAATGGCAGGGTCATGAAAACAACGTGACACCTCTTTGCGCACAGCATGATTCGTCATTAGTGATGGATCTACGTTGACAACCTGCAAAACAGCCTTGACAGAGAGTTTCCGGAGTGAAGCCATATCATCCGACATTAATCGCAGCAAAACGCTAATCAATTTTGGCATGTTATTTGACAACTCTGAATTTGCTACCAGGGCCTTTGTGATGCGATCCAGACCATCTGTCGAGAGCTGATGGCGCAGGATGTGCTTTTGTTGGACGGTGTCTCTGGACCATTGGGCAACAACTGAATTCAAATGGTGCGTGTGAGACATGAGGAGCTGCACCAAACAGTACAAAATATTGACTGCTTTGACTTACCATGTGATCGAACAAGCTCTAAATCAAAGGATCCAGTGTATTTTTTCGGTTGTGCCGTGGCCATAGTAAGGTTCTTAACCCAAGTAGCAATAATAAACTCTCGTACGGCATCTGATTGCAGAGAAGTGGAAGATTCTGTGCTCTTGGTAACATGATGCAACAACAGCTGCCGGAGTGCATGGCTGTGATCAAACGTAGTCAAAGAGCTGGACTTCTTGCTTCCGCGTGCAAATACTTGAGCTTGTTCCAAGATGGCAGTCTGCAAAGTACAATCATCACAGAACCATGCGTCAGGCACAGTATCCTTCGTGACCCCGATGCAGCTACCATGATACCAAGAATGGCAACGATCACAGTCAATCATGAACGTATCCAGGTTATCTCTGCCGCAGAAGCAACGATTCACTTCTTCCTTGGGCTCGCAATCACTAGGACTAAGAGTTTCCGGCAGCAGCTGAAATGGATTCTCTCGATATTGCAGCAGACTACTTGCCACGGCAGAAGTAATCTTCCCAAAGGCATCCATTGCTGTCGAAAGATACGTGGCTTCCACAGGTGCATTCTTGGGTGCCGAGCTTGCTCGCATGAGGTCGTTGCCTAGCCGACTTGAGAGATAGAGCAATAGCATTTCTGCGGCGGGGAATTCAGGCTGAGTTCTTACTGATAGGAGATCGTCAATCAAATTATGTAGGATGGGGCGAAATGCAGAAGCTCCACCATCTTCTCCCTTTCGTGAGCACCTGACATAACAGTGAAAAGAGGTAAAGATGTTGGCCAAGTTGCTTAATCTGTACATTAAAATTTCAAGGACTATAACATAACCATTTAAACTCACCTCATCAATAATTGAGCCGTGAATTGATTGCACACTGCAACGCAGCCATCCAAACCTGATCTAGCATCATTAGCCTTGGAGTTGTCCTTCTCTTGGTCTTCTTCCTCGTCTTCATCATCTGCACCACCTTCTTCTATGATATCATCAGATTGACTTAAGGAAACAAACAAGGGTTAGACAAGTATCAAATCAGGCAGATTCATTAACAACCGTAACGACAACTTACAATGGCATCTGGACACAAGACTGAATAAACAGCATCACCAAAGCACTCATGGGCTGAATAAACTCATGATCCCCAATCGCCACAGATGCCACCGCTGCACCTTCAGTCTTGACAACTGCATCTTTAGACGTCTTGGCAACTGCATCTTTGGCTCTGTTCCCAATCTTCTTGACAAGAAAAGTCCTCAACGATCTCTTGGAAGTGGGTAACTTGAGCATCAGCGGGAACAAATCCTCAATAATAATCGATCGATGTCTCGGATATCGACGAAAGATTGACACCAACAAATCCATGGAGGAGACCTGAACAATACCCGCCAACGACGTGGTATCCGCTCGAACAAAGGAGGAAGCATCAATAGATAATGTAGACAGAGCAGCAGCACTCAAGGTAAAGAGCAGACGATCATCCATCTCATTGACAATGATGAATCCATCGGCACGTTCGAGAATTGTTCCAAACAATCCTACCGTGGAGAGGATCGGGGTGTACACCGCCTTCATGTTCTTGCATATATCGTTCTTGATGGGGGAGAGTGAGGCAGTTCGTCGTTTCTTCTTGGAGGGCTTGATGGGCGAGTCTTCGATTTCTTGCGTGTCTTCTTCGTCTTCGTCGTCGGCTACTGAGGCGCCTGGAACGGAGACGGTCAAGTGTCCCGTGTTGGAGAGAGATGGAATAATGTGCCTGTTTATATGACTGAGAGGGGCAGAAACGAAGCGTCGGCATTCAGCATGCCTTGAATAAAGAAGAAAAAATAACAGCTACAACACTAAAATTCACCACTTGATCAAATCAACACAAGCCTCCACAGCATCATCCTCCACAACCCGTCGATCAATCCCCCTACATCCCATAATTCCCAGTAAAATACTGGCAGCTTCAAGAGCACGGCGTAATATTTGAAAACGACGGTATCCTCCCGCCGGCTCGAGTTTCGATTCGCCCAATGAACCAAGGGGGGCAGAGTTTGGTCCGGAATATTTCGGGGGGGTCATCCACTGTCGTTAAAAAAAAAGAATTTATTAGCGTATTAATTAAATCGATAAAATAAATTAATAAAGGAATAACTCACCTGGTGCACATTAATCACCGGTCCATCCCCTCTCTCTCCACTCTTGATAACCTCCCTCCCCTCACCTACCAAATCAATCCCCACCCCCGAGACAACGTGAAGTTGCAGCATTCCCGCTAACGACACCAACGTCTCACCATCGACGTCACACCAATTGGTGGATTGGGATAAAATGGATAGTTGGGAGAGTTCACTGTTGGTAAAGGGTCCTCCTTCCACTGTTTCGATGGATCTTCTGCCTCCATTGCTGTGCGTGGTGAGGACGGAGGAATCGTGGGCGGAGGCATCGCGAGATTCGGCAGTTTGAATTATTCGTTCTAAGACTTCGGATACGTCGTTGTTTGGTTTTTGGGGCGGTGATTTCGCATTGTTGGCGGTGGCAGCGTGATTGTTTTGTTTCGGTGCATTGTTCTTTTTGGATGATTTATTGGCGGTGGCAGGAGCGGTGTCGTTGTTGGAATTGGATCGTTTTCGCGTATTAACCATTTTGGAATTTGAGAATGGAATGTCGGGTGTGAACGATAATGATGGGGGTGGTAACGTCGATGAGGTGACGACGTTGGGAACGAATGCAGCAGTCGGAACAGGGTTGAATTGGTGTAAATTATGGTGCGGTACGTTAATGGCGGCGGATGATTTTATTGGTTCGGGTGCACGATGATTTGGATCGATGCCCGACGATGAGGAGTGAACTTTGTTGTTCATTGTGAGAGAGGGACGAAGGTGAAGGACAGGTTGGAGACGGTGGTTGTTTGGTTCGGTGCACTGCTTTTCAGAGTTCAAGAAACGGCGCGGTTGGCGGTTGGTTGCTTTGCTTGTGTTGTTGTTGCTTGTTGTTCGCTCAAGGGACTGACATAAGAAAAATTTCTGACCCCATGTTAGAAAATAGGATTGTCGCTCTGCAACCTCGTTACCTCGCGCTCGATTTTTTGAAGGGAAAAATTTTCTCTCTCAAAACCTCGCCACCTCGCTCAAAACCTCCTGATTTTGTTCCCGCCAAAAAACAGCTGCTGCGATTTGAGACAGAATCTGGTGACATGTCACGAGAAACATACCAATTGGCATCGTGTGGTTGAAGTTCAACAGATCTAAGACACTTATGACGTCATTCAATACAGAAATGGTGTCATATGATGACACTTTCCCTTGAGTAGGATTTTGTCAATGGTGCGATCGATAATCATGTTTCGGGTCTGGTAACCTTGTAACCTCACCAACAAGGGTCTGGTGTGGATCTAGTGTAAGTCCCTTGTGCTGATAGAATTTTTCTTGTTAAAGCAATTCTAGGTATGGTGCTTTAGTGAAGTAATCAGCATATATTTTATAGTATATATCTAACAGTGCGGTTAAGAATTCAATCAATCGTTCAATCATTACACCCCTGTGTTTCGTAGATGAAAGAGTTTTATTTCACAGAGTGTGGCACTCTCTATATACTGTTGTTGTGTTTAGACAAGGTGATAGGTAATGATGATGACGGTTTAGAACAGGTTGGGGATCATAAGACAGAGATGTTTTGGTACCTCACTAGGGTCGACGGCTGACATGGGATGGATTTCGATCATGAGGTGTGCATGATTTCCAATGCATACCCCACCGTCTTTGATTATCTTGCTATAAAACAGGGCTCAAAACAACTATGTATCATTTAATTGTTAAGAAGGCACAAGTACCAATAAATCCAATACTCCTTACTCCTTGACACATTCTTTCTCAGACGTCTGTCACGGTTGTCACATACCATGCGGAAGTGACATACTTGTGAACTATTTTCGATCCAACAAAATACACAAACATGCAGAATGCCATAGATGCTATTACATCAGTTTAGATCATTAAATGCACTGATTATACAGTCAATAACATGATTTCTAGTCACAAGAGTTGCAAGGTTGCAGGGCATATTAAACAAATAAAGAGTGTACATTTCTTGGTTACTCATGCTTGTCGCAACAAGACTAGGCACTTTTCATAATCTGGAAAAAAGGCACCATTCAGATAAGGATTTCCAAACCAATGTGCCACTAGTAATGATGACATGATAATGGTCAAAGTCACCAGTGGCTTTGGCATTACCTTGCCGAAAGAAGTGACAGCGCTGAATCCAACTATGAATCTTTCCAGCATGATCACTTTGAAATTCC
>JALLAY010000084.1:0-24541 GCA_036939635.1 Cyclotella baltica | reverse complement strand
TGTACCCTGAGTTTGTCAGTCTACAAACACCCCAGAGGTGGTGTACCTCACCTGTAGTTGTTTCAGCCATACATCAAAGATAATCTCCAGAGCCAGCTTGACCACAACCAGTCTTGGGGACAAGAACTCCTATGCTTCCGGTTGCAGTTCCAGATAGCTTGCCCTTGAGCCAGACATTCTTTTTGCTTACCATATTTGAATTATGTTCACCAAGCGCTGATAGATCATCTTGATTATTCCTTGCTATATTTTAGGCCCGAGAGAGGTCTCAGTTGCTCTGGTGACAATGAACTAACATGAGGCAGGAGATTCAAATCCACTGTTGGGCCATCCATTCTCTCTTGACAAGTAGTATATTATCTTTATCACGGAATATACCTGAATCTTCTGGATCTCCTAGATTAAAGCTGATCATAACATAAGGTTGCGGTCATTCATATCTAGGTATGATGTTGTAATTTCTTCTTGGAGTCTCTCTTTCTTAACGGAGTAACTGAAACTTTCTAAGACAAAGTTAATGAGGTCCCTCTTGTGATCCTTTCCATGAGAATCTAAGTTACTACACAAGCTTATCAGAGTATAGCTTATCTGAGTATGTGAAGCTTGATATCTTATACAATGACTTTAAACACGAGTTCAGATAAGGATGAAACAATCAGTAATGATGCTGGGTACTTTAGAAATCAATTATATGCTATAACTGAGGGTGAATCTAAACATTTCGGCCTCATTGACCTTTGAGGTGGAGATGTAAATAGATGTCGGTTGCAGACATGTTATGGATGGCCAGTCTATTGATGAATGTAACAAGTTGTTCGTTCTTATGATTCTTTTGTTTTATGTTGATAATCTATTATACAATGAATTCAGGCGTTGACAATTGAGAATACATAATTAATCTGCATATGATTATTAGCCTTCTGGTTGCTGACATACACACTAACTCCACGGGACACGGGTCTTAACAGTCCTACACCAACCTCCCTCAACAGGTAGTAAAATATTGTAATTTGAAATTACATTTGAACTTAAAAATGATTTCGGTACCAAAAGATAACCATTGATCCTTGGCCTATGTCAAGAATATCTTCAAGAGCCTATCAGGATGACATCCAAGATCTCTTGAATCATGAGTTAACTCACCATGTAAATATGTGCAATTTCACATTTTTATTGTCATCGACCTCTACTTGGGTCATTAGGATCAATCTCTCTCTTTCTAGTTACAATATTCAGATCACATCCAGCTACTGAGAAATAGCTCTAAGGAATAACCATGTGTGGTCATGTCACTAGAGTATTCTTGTTTGTGCAACTCTGCTGGACATCATTTTGGAATTGTCTAGAAGTTCTCAAGGCGTTTCAATGTGATGCAAGAGGGACATTTCTACCATAACCACTTGACAAGAGTACTAAAATATTGATCTTCATGCCATCTATTCTTACTGAATAAGTCCACCTCATCAGCAGACTCAACAAATTGTTGCTAGTGAGAAAAGTAGTTTTGAATCAAAGGATCATTGAAGATAGGGAAAGGATCACAAATTTACCATTACATATCTCACACAACACAATTCATCCATTCAGTTTGAAACATTCTAAGGTACCGCTGTAACTCAAACAATTTAACCATTCAATTTTGATTATTTATCCATGCTTATGTATATACTTACAAAACAACGACAGAAATGTTAGGTTGGTGATATTGTCCCAAAAGGGCCTCTGAGAGGATATGCGCACTTGGAATCATAAAAATAGGTCCATTAAATACTGAGATAGAGTGAAATGAGCAAGGAGGTTACCGAAAGGGTAATATACCAAGAGTAAAACTAAGTATCATTCCTACTACATAACCCATACTGTATGCAATTGGTTGCTCTGAGAGTTGGTATTATTGTCTTTGGGAGATTAGAAACATCCCTACGTCATGCAATTCAAGTGCGTAAAACATGTTCGAATGAGAGGTTGTATGTCGGAACTCAGAATGGGTTGAGGTAGCAACGTATACTAGCTATTGTGTCGCCAATGCTATAGGAACCAACCAATTATGATGACAATGGAGAAGCAATCAGTTCTCATGTAAAGAAGAGTAATCACAAACAGTTCAAGATGGGTTGCTTCTCTTGTAAGGAGCAGGTTTGTAAAGAGTGTTGGAAAAATGTAGAATCATGGCCTTGTCGAGTAAAATAAGTAATATTGAGTAGGTCCAGATAACAGTGAATAAACCCTGCTGTATGTAGTTTGTTATGATAGTTGGTATTAGAGTTCTAGAGAGCATATGGGCTGGTAAAATATGTTTGGAATCATGAAAATCAGCCCAATAATGACTTTCCATTCATTTTAATTATTACCTCTACAAAACAACAAGTAGTCAACGAGATGCATTTCATGACCGCAAATAAGGCCCCATTTTTTGTTATTTCTCCCAAGCACTAAAATCAGAAGCAAACGCGCCAGCATTTAGAAGGCATTCGCCATCTTCTGAATATGCGTCAGAACAGCGATGGCGTGGTCTGAACCCAACAATGAGTCCATCGTCTCCAGCTGCACAGCTGGACACACTAGATAGAGCCGAAATTTCAGAGCATCTCCTGGGCATGCGTAACAGAGCAGAGTGCCTCAAATCACCAATATTGATGATGTCTTCTTGTGGTGGTTCCATGGTTGATAATATTCGACCAGATGCAGTGCCTGGATGAGATTTGCTTGTTGAACCAGCAATGTTGATTGTGAAGATTTCAACAACGCTATTGCCAGAATCATCGTCCTGTGACAATCTAACTTTTTCGTCTCCAGCCGCTTTTATAAATTTACTTTCTTGCGCGGTTTGAGCAAGCTCTTCTAGAAGCACGTCACAAATGTCATTTTGAAGTGAATAGATCGAACTAAGGTCTCCAAAACTCGATCTGGGACTGGAAGTGACATCATTTACACTTTTTCTTGGTGCCAGATTTGTCATTGCTGCAATGGCATACATTTCATTAGCCGTTCTGGCCTTGGGCAAGTTTTGAGCATAATTTAACGAGGTCTCGCTGGAGGTGTAGATATCGGAATAAGAAGACTCTTGGGTTGTTCGTCGGCTAGGCCTAGATGCTGCAGATAATCGTTTTATGTTCTTGAATGAAAGCTTTCTATCACAATGACTGCCTTCTTCGCCATCACAAGAACCGGACCCAAAAGGAATGTCATTGGCATTCTTGCCTTCTTCTTGACCTGAGGCTGTCACTCGAATCGCGTCGACAAATTTGTGAAGAGTTTTTACTGCCAAACTAGTCTTCTCCTTGTCAGCTTCATCTTTATTAAGACACCTCATTTCAGCCAAATATCTGATTGTCATCTGCTGCACTGCTCCCATCGGAGCTGTTGGATTCTCAGCCTTGATTTGATGAAACACTTGCTGAAAGCTTGACACAGAGAAGGGACCGTCTGCAATCTCATCCTATATACAATTATAAAGTTGAAATGATTGTTGAGACTTTTCAGTTGATTAATAAATGAGAACTACCATGTATAATCACGTACCTCTTTATCAAACACACCGACAATGTCCCTACGAAACTTGAACAGCGCGTGCTTTTTCCAAGATGTGCTCCGAGATAGAAGACCATCAACATTGCGATGACCAGCGACAGCCTTCTTCCAAGATGTGCTCCGGGATAGAAGGCCGTCGACATTGCGATGATCAGCTGCACCCTTCTTCCAAGATGTGCTCTGATACAGGAGGTTGCGACGATCTGCAGCGCCTTTCTTCCAAGATGTACTGCGATGCAGAAGGCCATCGACATTGCGGTATTCAGCAGTGCTACGTGAGGTACTAAATGAGTCAAATTGCCTTGATCCTAGATTCCTCTCAGTTGGAGGGCAGAAGCGCGGACGTTCAACTGCTTTGCCGATGTCATTGTGCATGTTTTTTGACTGTGGTGAGGCTGTAAAAGGCTGCTGAATTGAAGATGGATTGGTAACGTTCATGTTGCTGTTATGATTTTGTGTTATGATTGAATGCGGTGTAATGCACACACTCTTTCACACTTTTGGAAATTAGAGTCTCTTTGTCTCTTTCCTTCTTGTGTGGGCTTGTTGTAAGTATCTTGTCCCGTCTGAGCGGTGTTTTCGTCTCTAAATAAGGTGAGACTGGGCTGTACCGTCGCACATCGATATGTGTAAAAATGGTGACAATTTCCGTCGAAATAAAAGTAAGATGCAACCGGGGCTGTGCAATATGTGTATGAACTCATCGGCTTCTCACGCACGAACATTCACATGTTGTGTCATGACCCGTCATGACTCCAAAATGGACTAAAATGCCTGAAACAAATAGGGTAGTCATTGAAACGTGAAGAGCGCAAAGATAGGTATCAATTGCCCATCCCCCCTCTCACCCTTTTAAGGGGGCATGAGACCCGAGCATGGAAAATTCGACCTTGTGAGACTCACAGTGTACTAATAAAATTTAATGAATATTTATAACTTTTAAAGGTAAAATTGTCGAGCTCGATCCGAGGCTTGTCCATATCTCCCGACAATCCGTTTTCCTCCCCCATTTATCACTAACATCCCATGGCGTCTCGCTCTATGGTCTCGTTGTTCAACAACATTTAACGCTGCCACTCCCTGCTCACCCCATCGCCACACATCGTACGACGTCCAACGATGCTTTTTACGAATGTCGGATGCTGTCTGCCGTCGTCGGGGCTTGTTTCGTCGTTGGGGAGGCGGATGTGATAATGCATCAACAACAACGCTGCGTGGGGGAAGTAGCAGAAGATTGACGCCGGTGCCTTGTACAGAGACCCTCTCGTTTTTTACATTAAGCTGTGTTTTCTTATTCTATTATTTGTTTCGTTCAATTACTTCAGACAGCACAAAAACTGCTTGCACACGAGACAGGCAAGGGACCAAGGCCGAGGTAGGTGCTGCACCTGTTATTTCATATGCTCATTTACATGTTATAATATCTGATATAATCAATATTTATTAGTTTATGCCCTCCAGTCCATGGTTCTATCCATCGTGCACACAACATTGCGGTCGCATCTGGCATCAGAGATATTTGTGGGGGGGAGAGCATTCATTTTTAACAAAACAACAATTTACAAAATGCACCAGTTACATCAACAAGGTGTTAATTATTATTCAACAATCGACTTTTAGAGTATGGGGATTGAAGTCAAGTCACAACAATACACTCGACTTGGGTTCTCCTTTGAACTTGTTAGGCGACATTTTTTAATCTGACGCAGCAACTGCCCTAATCAAAAAAGAGAAGTTATGATGCTAGATTAAATAGGGAAACATCTTTTTAGAGATGAACAGCTTTGGTAACTTTCTTTTCTCCCCTCTTTATATTATTTATGAGTGGGTCCTACTGGAAGGATATTTTTTGTGGCAGGAGGACGGGAATGCTGGAAACGAATAGAGATAAGCCTAAAGTAAATGGTGGTTTCTCATTATGTTCCATAGGTTTACTTGTGCAAATTTAACTAAATGTAATATTGAGTGACAAATGCAATTTTGATCGCCAATTATTGCACAGATTAGAGAATAGAGTTTATGACATTTAAATGTGATATAACATGCGGTGGGAACCAGCAGGAACGACAAAGTGCCATAGAGGTAATTTTGCATGCTTTTGTTATGACATGTGACATGGAATTGTATTCGGGCCAACAACCTAGGTAATCCTGTGTAATGAATTAATATTATTTTTACAATATTAGTGTTCTCTTTCAGCAATACAATCTAATTCATTGGCTTTTAGATTTGCATGTGTTGTTGATTCTGCCGCACGGTCATTCGTAAATGTGTATTGTTATAACAACCCGAGAGCACCCGCAGCCAATAGCCTGATAGATCATGCAACTGATAACTCGATAGCTTTTGCACAGCAACCGAAAGACCACAGCCGAAAGACCAATAGCTCCTGCAACCGAAAGCCCTAATAATCCATAGTTCCTGCAACCCCGATAGCAAACAAACAAACAAACATTTGGCTAAAGTCACAATCACCCCCCTGATGTTTGCCAATCATTCAATAATTGTTGTGTGTTGTAGATTTGTTGATTCTGCCGCGAGGCAATCCAAAAGCCCCTGAAACTAATAGCCCAACAGCTCCTGCAAATGGAAGTTACTCAATCGAAAGCTCCAACATGCCAGTACCATCAGAGCGTACACGGTTTTGAAAATTTACTGCGGTGTAGCAATTTACCCTTACGAAAAGAGCGAGTGAATGATGCATTAGTGCCTTAAAGTAATTAAACCCAACGTTGTTAAAGGCAACTTACCTAAATTCACCGAGTAACACAGTTGTGCTTGGCGACCTTTGGCGACAGCTGAAGGAAATGGTGGGCCCTACCGCGGAGGCTCGTGTGACAAGGGGTTAGTTTGTTAGGGGAAGAGGCGTTGAAGATTCAATAGCGGTGGCGGTTAGTGTTATGGTGTCATGCCTTGGTATGATGTTTGATAAGGTGGTGCAGAGTACATTGCAACCGACAAGACAATGCACAGTCGCCTCGTGCATGAGAACACTTCATTGGCGGCGGTTAAATTAATTTTGGGGTTGAGAATTAATTAATAATAAGTTTGACACGTCCGATCTTGATGGAACACGTGCAGCGCCGGCGGCAATCAAACGTTCGAAAGCACTGTCGGTGGCGGAATGTTTGTGATAGCGAGTTGGTGATGGTGACGGGGAGCTGTTTACGGCGTATTGGCGTGTATGTGCTGGTGTGGGTGGCGATTATGGACCCCTGCGAGAGGGGCTGATTCGAGGGTTCGTCATGGTTGTTTTGTTTCGTTTGATGGATTTTGAGAATGTCGGGAGATATGGTTCATGGTTCGTGACTGGCTTCCAAAAAAGGGCCGATTCTCGGGTCTCATGCACCATCAAACCATCAACCCCCACCAATCCATCAACTTCCAACTTGGATCCGCTCGCTAAGATCGACGAAGTACCATACAAATGCACCGACCATCGACCTACCGTCCTGCTTGCTCTTGTTTGAGTCTGATGAGCCTCTGGATACTTGATACGATCACAGTCTTAACCAGGTTCCACAACAACCACATAAAACAAATCCAACATATCTTTTCTACTCTGTTTAATTTGATCGAAAATAACAAACTTTCACAAACACCACAAGATGTCGTGCACTAGCAACCCGAACTGGATGACAGCCGCACTCACAGCAGGCGCTGCAGTCGTTGGAGCATTCGCTTTAATGACCTCCATGAACGGAAAATCTACATGTAAACATGGTACAAGCCAAGATGATGCATCTGATAGTGTCACGGTGACTCTTCCTGCGTGGGCTATTGCTTCTTCCAAGGAATACTTTTCCAAGCGATACACTACAGATGAAGAAATGATGTATCTTGCCATTCACTTGTCTGATAGGAATATTACCGAAGGGACGGGTGGACCATTTGGAACGGCTATTTTTGAGAGACATGAAAGCAAGGAAGGATCTTATTGTACACTAGCTGCGATTGGGATGAATCGTGTTGTNTTCAACATAATTTTTTTGAGTAGACTTCGTAAAATGCCTACGCAAGCTATGGTGTTCTCTCTCTTTACCAAGTGGTTTGTTCTTAAGAGATTCTCCGCCAAGTGAATCACGTTCTTCATCTACTGAAGAAGAAGTCATTGCTGCAACCAAGGGGCTGAAAACAGTAGCAAGGTAAAATCTCATGATGTTATGTTTGTTATCAGATTAGTACTTTGATGTCGGTGTTTCTTTATGTGCGGTTTTATGGTATCAGTGAGGATTTCATTTATCTAGTTGATAAAAAATTAATAGATAAGATAGTATCTTGATTAGGAGTCTTGAAGCATGATGCGTTTCAAAAGGTTTCATACTTGATTGCTAAATAGGTAAGATCACTCGAGTCTCACAAGCGGGCTGCAGAGATGGATTGAATGTTGAATGGTATTGAATGCTATTGAAATTGATTGAACAATGTCACGGTCTTGCTACTTGCTTGATGTCTTGCTACTGCTACTTTACTTGTAAAATAAAAACTATGGCGTGGAGAATGCTGAACCACAACAAAGGTGAGTAAAACTTAATGTAAGAAAAATTGTATTGAATGTATTTCTAATACCTTTCGAATTCAAAAATCCTGTCGGAACACGATGATATCACAAACAACAACGACAACTCATCGACCTTCCTCGACCATCATCATCTTTTACCTGCTGCATGGCCATCAGCTCCCTCCCTCCGGAGTTGTTACCATGAGATCGTTTAACATCTTCGTATGTCTCCATTCTTATTTAACCACCGTGTCGTCCTTTCAACCCAGAAGAATAACATTGCCATACCGTTCATGTTCGGATAGAAACACCGAAAGAACAAAATACACAACAACACGACTTTCGTCCACAGTCAGCAACGATTCAGTCGCTAATGACGAAGTCAATCTCACTGGACCTCCGGCTATAACGGTTCGAGATTTAACGTGCAGCTTCGACGGCGGGGGAACGTATCAATTAGATGCTGCTTCGTATGTTTTGCCGCGCGGTGCCAGGGTTGGATTGGTGGGCAGGAACGGTTGCGGCAAGGTGAGATGGGTTCAGATATTTTCTCATGTGTTATTCCTCTTTCAGTTTATGGTCTAAAGTAGTTTACAACTATTTATTGTCAACAGTCCACATTTCTTAGAATTTTATCAGAGTCATGCGGTGGTGTTGGTGCCGGTGCAACTGACAGAGCACGAGACAACGTACCCTACACAGGCGAAGTAGAATGTCCACGTGATGTCAAAGTCTCCTTTGTTGAACAGGAGCCTCCATCTCCTTCTGGTATAACAGTTTCAGATGCTCTGTTGGGGGTCACCGATAGCAATCAATCTATAAGTAGCGGTTCATCTTCTGGATTAATGTCAGTTTACGAAGCAGTACGTCAATACCGTATAGCTTCTTTAAAGGCTGCCGATGATCCAGATGGCTTCGCGGATGCTGCTGCTAAAATGGATTCAACTAATGGGTGGGATGTCCTAACCAAAGCTGATGAAGTTGCCACAAAGCTTAGAGTGAAACGTTTGGAAGAACAACCTCTTAGTTCTTTGAGTGGCGGGGAGAGAAAGAGGGTTGCGCTTGCTGCTGCTCTTGTGCAGGAGCCTGATGTTTTGATCTTGGATGGTGAGCTTTTTAACTAAATATGCGATCAATCACCATTTCACTAGCTCAATTTGATTTTGAATGTGTGAAGAACCCACAAATCATTTGGACTTGGCTGCAATCAGATGGCTTGGTGATTTAATCAAAGATAAAAGAAAGATGACATTGCTAACAGTCACTCATGACAGGGCCTTTCTTGAGGAAGTTTGCAGTTCAATACTTGAACTAGATAGAGGTTCATTCTACACATACGAGGGTACATATTCAACTTACCTACAAGGAAAGGCTGAAAGGTTGGCAAATGAAGACCAGGCTTTCAGAGAAGCAAAGAAAAAGTATAAAAATGAATTAGAATGGATGAGGAGACAGCCTCAGGCTCGTGAAACAAAGCAGAAGGCGAGGATTGATGCTTTTTACAAATTAGAAAAGTCAACAAAGCCTCGTGTGAAGGATCCTACTTTGGAGTTGTCTGATGGTCAGAGGCGTCTAGGTGGAAACATTTTAAAGGTGCGTCAGATGAATTGTATCCATAGAAACTTTATTTTGATTCATTCTGAATCCATGTTTTAATTCTCGTTCCTAGCTTCGGAATGTCTCTCTCAGCTTTGGACAGAATAAGATTCTAGATGACTTCTCATATGATTTTAACAAGGGTGACAGGATAGGAATAGTTGGAAGAAATGGTGTTGGAAAGGTATGTTGAACTGTTATAAATGCATTTTGCTTTCCATTACTTCAGACACAGACTTCTCAGATAAATTGCAGTCTACCTTTGTCAAAATCTTAACAGGAGCACAGCAACCAGATTCAGGTTTGATTGAGGCTGGAGAAACCGTCACATTTGGTGTGTATGATCAAATGGGCATTCCATTTCTTGACGAAGAACAAACTATGTTGGACTTTGTCAAGCAGAGAGTAGAGTCTGGGTCTGGAGCTAGCATGGCAGAGGCACCACAGGAGGCGATGAAGTTACTTAAACAATTTCAATTTGAAAGAAATCGATGGAATGAGAGGTGAGAGTGATTATTTGAGATATTTTTGTTCTCAACTACAACAAGTGCTGTGCTTGAACACTCGTCATACTTTTTTCAGAGTGTCAATGCTTTCAGGGGGCGAACGACGTAGGCTCCAACTCCTTTCTGTGCTTACGAAGGTAGGACATCGTCAACTTCTAATGATTTGTATTTTTATGTTTATTTTAACTCTTTATCTGCTGTGAAACTAGAGACCAAACTTTCTTATATTAGGTAGAGTATATACCTGTAACTATTCATAACTTATCGATCATTGTTGGCTAACATGTGTAGACATACTTTCGTTTGTTGAATGAAATATTAGACGAGCCTACAAATGATATTGAGTAAGTACTTGAGGACATTGTTTCTTACTTTATGCCAGCTTGTTAACTCATAGTAACTTTTCAATTTGTTAGTCTTGATACACTGAGGGCTCTTGAGTCATACCTCGAAGAGTTCAAAGGAGTGCTCGTAATAGTCAGCCATGATAGGTCATTCACAGATCAGGTAAGTCTTTTATGCCTTGCCCGTAGGCTGGTATTCTCAAGCACATTCACAAATGACTTGGTTTACTTATATAGGTTACAAATCATCTATTTGTATTTGAGGGGAATGGAGCAGTAAAAGACTACTTAGGTACACTTACTGATTATGCGGAATGTCTCATTGAGCAAGAAAATGATTCTGGATTGGCTACAACAACAGCTGCAGACAGTGATAAAAAAGCATCATACAAAGAAGACAAGGAGAAAAGACTGGAGCAAAGGAATAGGATCAAAAAGCTTAAGCGTGAGTTATCTAATGCTGAGAACACCATGGAAAAATGGAAAGCAGAGGCAAAAGAGTATCAAACTAAAATTGACAATACCAGTTCTGACGAAGGATGGGCAGTCCTTGCAGAGCTGACCGAAAAGATGAACAAGATTAATGAGAAAGTGGAGATGAAAGAAATGGAATGGCTGGAAATTGCTGAGGAGTTGGAGGGAATTGAAGAGGTGGAACATGCGAATTAGAACATAAAACACACTATGAATTTACAATAATAATGTGCCCCTTATTAATGATCTCCTTGGTTGCATGCAGCCCCTACCTTAATTGATTTGATCCCCTATCATCTTCTTTGACACCCATTTTTAGATGAATGCGTGAGACGAGGGAGATAGGTTTCATCGGTATCTTTTGGATCTCCCATTTTATGCCACCGAACTATGAATTCATGCATAGGAATTAATACCTAAAATTTGCCATTCTTTTTCGATATTCAGAGAAGAGAAAAGTTGACATCCCTATCCCACCACCCACCACACCACACACACATCGACACCACGCGCATCGGCACACAGCACACGCAATCTCACATCATTCACACAACTTCATGATCTCGCCAGAAAACAACTTCCAAGTTGCAGTTCATCAACCTGTTAATATTGATGCGATCACAATCTTGACCAACTTCGCTCGCCACAACAACTACACAAAACGCATCCATAACATACCTTCTGCAGCTTCTTCTGTTTTCATTTGATTTAAAGTAACAAATACCAAAGATGTTGAGCACAACCAACTTCAAGACATCTCTCGGCATCGCAATGCTCGCTACCGCTTCCTCATATTCCTTCCACAAATCGACATCTGCTTCCGCGAACTGGATGACAGCCGCAGGCGCAGCAGTCGTCGGAGCATTCGCTGTGATGACCTTTATGAACGGAAAATCTACATCTAAACGTCGTCGTCGTTGTGCAAGTCAAGATGATGCATCTGATACCATTTCATTAGAAGGAAGTGTCATGGTGACTCTTCCGACGTGGGCCATTGCTTCTTCCGAGGAATACTTTTCCAGGCGATACACTACAGATGAAGAAATGATGTCTCTTGCCATTCATTTGTCAGATAGGAATATTACCGAAGGGACAGGTGGACCGTTTGGAACAGCTATTTTTGAGAGACACGAGAGTAAGGAAGGATCCTATTGTACACTTGCTTCGATTGGGATGAATCGTGTTGTGACTCTTGGAAATTCGACGCTTCATGGCGAGGTAAGGTCGTCGGCTTTTATGATCTCTATATATTTTTATACAATGAATTGATACGCTCTGTGTTTACTCTGATGTCCTTGAACCAAAGACTGTAGCGATTCAAATGGCACAGAAAAGATTGGGCAGTTACACATTAAAGTTAGGTGAAAAAGGAGGACGAAAATTTGAACTGTTTACGAGCTGTGAGCCTTGCTGTATGTGTCTCGGTGCAACTCTCTGGAGTGGTGTCTCGCGTCTTGTTTGTGCTGGGGCGAAAGCTGATGCACAGGTAATTGGTTTTGATGAGGGACCAGTGTTTGAGGAGAGTTACAAACATTTAGAGAAGGCTGGGATCCAGGTAACGAGGAATGTTTTGAGGGCAGAGGCGGCAAAAGTCCTTCAGAGATATGGAAATGAGGGCACGATTTATTAATGGTCCCAATAAGTTNAGGGCAGAGGCGGCAAAAGTCCTTCAGAGATATGGAAATGAGGGCACGATTTATTAATGGTCCCAATAAGTTGGATGAAGACCCTGGCCTTATCTTTCCCAATGAATCATGTATCAAAACAAAAAAGGCAGTTAAAGTGTTAATTCCTGGTCAAGACAATACTTCACATTTATTATAATCTTTTCTGTTGCCTCCACCTCGACTATTCGAGGAGTTTTTATTCCCGGCTTTCATTTGAATCTATTTAAATCTGTGCACCAGTGTATTCATATAGGATTTTTTTCTCTTCTTGGTGCACCACACTCTCGAAATGAGGACGGCCCTTGTCTACTGATGTTGTAAGAGCTTCAATAACTTGACATGGTTGTCTTTTCTCCTAAGAACTCTTCTGGTTAGAGCTTGGCAGGAACTGAACTGTTATGTGCAACATGAAAGGACTTGCTGCCTTCCTAAGGAGGACAAACATGGAATGAAGCGACAAAAAAACAGGACACAATCTATGGGCTTACTTGGTATCTACTGAGTTGTATATAGCTTCCCAATACTTCAGGGAATCAGAGAGTTGAAGCAAAACAAGTAAGATCAAGCCCAATACCTGAATACCTATTACTTTTTAGCACTACATTATTTTCACCCGCGAAGTTAGCTCGCGGGTACAAATTTGAAACCGTCATGCTTTCAAATTTGTACCCGCGAGAAATTAAGAACCTCACACCGAGATGAAGCTGATGACGGTGGGTTCAAGTGCTGAAGCCAGTTGGTGCCTTTGGAAGGCATGTGAGTTGGTGAAGGCACCAAACAGGCAGAAAGTCACTTGTATTATTGTGTGCGCCCCTCAAACTTCAAATTTAGACAACTCATCATGCAGCAAACTCAACCACTCTCAAGGACGAACAACATGGAGACTGCACTATTGTAGATATATTCTTTTTGGTGCAGCTTGGGATGACTCGCGAATTTTCTAAGAACGAACCTTACCTAGGTATCTACCAAGATATACTTATATTTTAGATATCTTTTGGCATTATCAAGAGAACTCATTATATATCATGAAGTTTGATATAATCATTTCAAGCTAATGGCCAATAAAAGTTGAGAACTGAGATGATACTATCTGAACCACAAATGAACCAAGAACAAGCGGCAATTTAACTCAGTTTGAGTTGCAAAGCAATTATGTTTGTGTTGCAACCAGTGATTGTACCACAGAGATTATCTGTTGCAATTTTATTTAAAAATGAATTACATTAATAGAACAGGTCAGAACAGGTCAGAACAGTGAATGAGCCATGAGCAAGCCACAAGTCAACCTCTAAACTTTGCTAAACGACAAAAATGAATGTGAAACATAAATATAGCCACTACATCCGGCTAAGGGATGTCTCGCAAGAGTGTGTTACACATGTGATCATGGGTCTAGAGAGGGCAAAAATGGTATCTAAAATATCAGTTTATGGCTGTATCTTAAGTGTCATGAATGACTATTAATAATGGAAATGAGATGTTGTGGTTGAGCTGATGGAGACATTCCAATAATGATGATGATCTCAATGCACCAAGATCAGCCCTTGATGATGAAGTTTGCTGGTCTGTATGTCTTCACCAAGAATATCCAAATTTCCTTGCATATTTCAGTAAGCTGTAAAATCGCAGAGTTGAGTTTACGGCTCGCTTTTCGTGATTGCATTAGTTGTTTGCTTAGATGATTTGTGACACAGGTGTCTCACAAATCAAACATAATCTAGATCGCATTTCTTTTTGTGTCCTACTGATTGTTTTCTCCCCTCTCTATACCCATGATCACGGGTGTAACACACTGTACGCTATTCTTGCATCAAGCACTTCATGTGGTGGAGAGTTGTGGGACGTACCTATTTGCACTCCAGACCTTAGTACTTTGATTCCTTCACTAGCTACGTAGTGATATGAGTATGGCAGCACAGGATAGATTATGGCATCTTCATTAGCTGGACACCAACACTGGATGACTTCCCCTTAATAACAGTGAGACTAGGATTAGCTAAGCTGATGCTTGGCCGCTCCAAGACCAACCCGCAATGTTGATGATATCACAAATGTGCGTTTACACTCAACTCAGTTGAAAGCTTTTTGTGCAACATTTATGCATTATTTCTTCTGTATCCACTATCCACCCATTACTGTTGACCTACTATTGAGCTATGAAGTTCGCTGCCCTTGCTTGGCAGTTGATAAATAACATACACAGCCTGTTGCAATGGCAAGACAGTAACCAACACAATATAGCTTTCATAGAATGATAATTATTCAGATCATGATTGAAAATGATGACATTTCTACATCGTAGATGATCCCTGATCAAAATTTGTTATCGAAACAGTTTCCTCACGATCATCATTCTCTGCACTATCGCCAAGCCTTTGATGCCGAGCTTCCTGGTGCCCCACTGCAGCAAGCACATTAGAAAAGTAAGCCATGCAATTAAAAGCGTGATCTTCATTCAACAAAGATCGCATCCTCTCTATGCTACCCGCAAGTGACATGATACCTTTGCTCACATGTTGTGTTTCGTGTTCTAAATTTGTGATGAGACGTTCTGTATCTGTGTCTGCCTTGCCTGCGCGTGACTTTTTGCCCTTTTTTGACGATCCATTTACATTCGGAGAATCTGTATTATTTGTAGCTTCAGCAGCTTCGGGGTGATCACCATCTTGCTGTGGAAGAGATAGTGTTTTTCCTATTTTTGGGTTGAACCATCCATAAGTGAATAATTTGACAATTTGATATAAAAAGATGAACAAGAAACCTATACTCACCCAACTTTGTGGCCAATCTTTCTAATTCCACTTCAAAATCTTTCAGGCACTCCGTGAGAAGCTGTTGTTGACTAAGTGCCTTTGGTGTAAAAGTGAACTTAATTGACTCCCTCAACTTCCCACTCACGGCCTTTTCCACCTCCAATGTCCGAACAATTGTCATTAACTCATGCTTTGCAGTCAACCTCTTCTTCTTATGCTCCTCCGTCTCACTCGCACTTTTCTCCAACTCATGCTCCAAAGTACTTCCCATTTGATGCATTTCTTGCTGACTGCGTTTCAACCTCTCCATATCTCGTTGAAGTTCTCTGTATTTGATACGTGATGCCTCCAGTTCTTTTTGAATGGACTCCTCACGGTCTCGACTGGATCGAAGCGATGTACGTGTTTCTTGCAGTTCAATCTGCATGTCACTTGCACTTTCTTTGGCTTCACGTAATTCATCTGCTTTTGATTCAACAAATGTTTTCATTTTGCGCTTTCTTTCCTCATTTAATTCCCGTTCTTCTGCCAAAGCTGTTTCTGCTTGTTTCACCCTCTCAACTGCTTTCGCCTTGAGTTTTTCCATGTTGCTTTCTACCTTGGCTTTTGCTTGAGTCATAGCATTTAACTCAGCTTTGACCTTCTCAAGATCTTCCTTCAGTGTCTCATTTTCTGCTTCCAACCTCCCTGCGGCAGTTGATCTGTTAGCTTCTTTCTTTTTCGCCTCGTTTAGCCTACTTGACAGCAGCACCTCCTTTTGTTCAGATTCATCTTTAAATTCCCTCAATTTGACAATCTCAGTTTCAAGCTTTGTTTTCTCTGAAACGACCATGACAAGATTTGCTTGTGCCTGTTCGAAATCATCCTCCAATGTTGAATATTTAGCCAATTGTTCCTCGTATTTTTGAATTTCATCTTTTAACTTGCGGACTTCTGCATCAGATTCAGCTCTTCGTTCCATTTCTCCTTGAAGACTATTTTGTACTTCGGCAAGCAACGAGTCATATTGAGCATTAATATCTGGCTGTTCTTCTTTTTCTTGACACATTGCAAGTGCTGCGTCTCGTTCATCTGTCAAGGCAATGATTTGTCTCAATGCATCTGCCAGTCCAAGTCCCATAGAGAGCCATTCTGCTTCCTCTTCGGTGGTTGCATTTTGGAAGGGCACGTTGTGGATATCCAACACATTCTCCCCTGATATAGTAACACTCTCTACATTTTCATCTGACTTAGGTTCATCTTCTGTTATCAACATTTCATTCTCAATTGTTTTCACTCCACTTTCATTAGATGATTCAGCTGGCTGATCTGCAATTAAATCATTTGCAATTAATTTTTCATCTTTAGATTCTTCTGGAGATTTATTCGCCCCCGATACAGTAACACTTTCCACATTATCATCAGACTTAGGTTCATCTTCCTTTGTCAAATTGTCATTCTCAGTTATGGCGATATCATTTTCATTAGATGAATCAGTTGGCTGATCTGCAATTAAATCATTTGCAATTACTTCTTCATCTGCAGATTCTTCTGAAAATCGGTTCGACTCTTTTGTGTCTACTACCATTTTTATACTGCTTTCATCAAGCTTTGTGACACCGTCACATGCTGCAGCTGCAGCGGTGTCAGATTTATCATCTGTGGCAACTGCATTCGTGCTCTCTGCCGCAACGAAATCAATCGAAGAATCCGTAGTTGTACTTTGTGAAGTGGGTGGCTCAAATCCAATGAGATCAACAACAGCCCCACTCGCTGCAGTATCAGCAGTCGGGAGCGAAATTGAATCATCTGCCGCACCTGTGATTTTATCGTTCTCCTCTTTGTTTTCAACTGATACAAAGTCATGTGCAGCAGCTGACGGTTCTATCGCCATTTCTTTCACGTCGGTGCCTTCGGGGCCTGACATGAGATCGTCAACAATGGGCTCTGGTGTGGTTATGTCGTCGAGTGGCTGATCAATTGCGGCCATCATGGATTTGTTTGTTAGGAGGCGGTCTTGTTCTTTTCCCAACTCCCAACACAGGTCAGACAAAATCGATGTGAGTGAGTGAGAGGAGAGAGGAGAAGCGCGCACACACAGACACCCGCCCAGCCCCGCCCACACCAAGATTCGAAGGGCGAAATCTCGACCAACAGGCATTAGCAATGTCGTATCAGATGACTTGACGTCATATATTTCTGTTTTTTATAAGGGGATTAACGTCATGAAGGGCATGTTCATGTCGTATGGTACCCAACCCGCCCTATTCCCCCGCCCGCGCCATTTTAGGACGCGCCATCGCCTTTCAATCTCGCTCTCGCTCGCCTCGCTGGTTCATCGTTCGTCCATATTCAAAATTCTAACGACGAAACGACGGAATAGACAATACAACACAGCGTCCAATCGCTGCCGCCACTGCACGTCGGCGTCTGCTTCACTAGAACTAGCGAACTCACCTTGCTGCTATCATGTCGAATCCGGGAGTTGTTCACGTTGGAACGCCATCTGAGGAGTGGACTCCGGAGGATCGTGTCATCCTTCACTTTCACAACTTTAAAAGCATGGGCCTGGGGGGTTGCCTAACTTCGTCTGAATTCACGTGTGCGGGCCGTGGATGGTATTTAAGACTCGCTCGTGGTACCAGTTTTGTGTTTGCCGGTCTGAAACCATCTTCCAAATCCAAAGTTGCCCTTGGTATTGAAATTTTTGTGAGAAAGAGAGATGGAGAGACAGTCCCCAATGAGACAAGGAACATGGATGAAGCTGAATTCCCTGATCCTGATCCCGAATCTAGGAATAGTGGTGGATGGGTCGGTTTTGGATGTCTTTTTTGGGAATATAAAAAATTGGTGAGAGATAAGAGAGATATTTTAACAGATGGGTCCTTGACATTGGAAGTTCGAATGAGGCCCCGTCCTGACTACTATTATGTCACGCCACAACCTACTATCAGTGAACACGTTTTGGGGCTCATCTCTGACAAAGATGGCACGGATGTGGCTTTTCAGATTGGAGATAAAGTTTTCCATGCACACCAGCATGTACTCAAGCTGCGGGCCCCAGATTTCGCTGCTGACTTTTGTGACGCATGCGACAAAACAAATCCACTCCCCATCGAGGATATCAAACCTGAAATCTTCTCAATTATGCGTAGCCATGCATACGGCAAAGATATCTCTCCCGGCGTATGGAACAAGCACACCAACGAAATCCTCCAAGCATCAGGAAAGTATGGCTTCAATACTCTCAAGCTGGAGGCGGAAGCCTGGTATATGAACGCCCTCAATCTCACTGTCACCAATGCAATCGATGAGCTACTCTACGCGGACAGCAACAATCTTTCAAACTTGAAAAAGAAGGTTATGGATTTTGTCGTCGCAAATGGGTGTGATATTATGGCATCAGATACTTATGTCAATCTAGACCAATCGCCAGAACTCCGAAAAGAAGTCATGGCAGCTGCTTTTGGTAGCAGGAAGAGGTCTCGTGAAGATTAGAAATTAGGAGTGGGGAAAGAAAATATGGCATTGCAACTTAGTTTTTCTTTATACCCTTCATCTTCTAGGGATAACAAACTCATTGGTAGCCTCATTTCCTTTGCATCTCCAGACATGTCTTTAGTGCATTATTTACAGTTGGTTCAAGGCATGTAAATAGTTTTTCAATGCATATTAACATTTAGAAATTTTCAGATCAATGATTAGTCTTTGAGTCTTTGATGCACTTAAGTTAAGATTAATGTGTTGATATGAAGTCAAAAATTGTTGTCTCACCATCACAATTGAAGTCGACACCTCTCAAACCCACTATGTGGTTGCAAGATATTCGATTATAATGCAAGGCTGGTGACTTGGCAGAGAAGTGCTTCAATTTGCAAATGACACTACCATACCGAGTGCTACAAATTAAATACATATGAGTCACACCTTTCTTGGTTTTAACTTGTTGAAATAATACAGAAGGAATCACCACATTACCCATCGATGGTGAATTTTGTTTATCATTTGCATTTGGCAGATGCATTGAAAATTTTATAATCTCTGAAATTCTTGAACAACACTCGTTGTGAAATTAGTCCTAAAAGACATAATATGAAATTTGTGTGGTGTGAAGGTACTTCTAGAAATGATAACTGTTTGTACGCTGGTTCTAAAGTAAGAGAGCTAATGTTAGATGTGGATTTTGAGCACTTAATCTTCTCAAAATGCATAGAGTTCCAGTTTTGCCTCAATTGTCAAAAAGGTTGTCCTGTTATGAACTAATAGACTGCTACAATAAGAGATCCAATATTAAGAAGGGAAGAGAAAGATGTGGCTGTGTTATTCATTGCTTTGAGCCATGGATGGTAGAGTGATCTTGTCAGAGAGCAGAGGGTTTAGGAAAAATCATTGGGAAGAGAATGATGTTGGAGTAGTGAAGGTGCAGCTGGACTATGTGAGGATGGGAGAAGATACGGATGCTGCTCTAGTGTAGACATGATAGGTACCAATATTTAATTTTATGTTATAGCTTAGCACAAGCTTTATTGAAATTTTCATAATTGATACAAGCTTTTTGAAACAGGTGGGAACAAAGTGTGTTATTGCCATATCCAAAAAACTTGTGTAGGTGGATGAGGGACCAACCACACTTCAGAAAAAAATACTAAAGAATCAGGGGATTCTATACTTTTCAGAAACTTGTTGGAAGAGTGTGAATCAATGACATAATTTCCTTATGTATTGCTCGTGTGTATTAACCCTTTGAGAGTCAGTGTTAAGGTTATTTTTGCCAACCTATTTTTCACATGGCATTCTTGAAATTGATATTTAAAGTTAATAGATGTCTGTCTTAAGTAAAAAACAGTGATTTACCTCTCCATTGCAAGATAAAGTGTATGTAACGAGACTGCACATATCAGTCGTGTGAGTGTATTTTGTTTGTGGTCAGAGATTCATATCTTACTACAGCCGCGGACAGTGCGAGGGCAGCTCCGACCACAGAGGCGCTCGAGATCCACCCGCACGGTCATTATTTTGTGGACGTTGAAATGTGCTACTTTCTCTGTTCTGGCAAAATTTAAACATGCTGCGCTAGCATCTATGTAAAACAATTAATGAGATTAGCATGTTTTTAGAAGTGTTTGGCATGAACAAACCAAAATTAAGAGTTTTGGCGAGAAAAAACGAGAATTAATGCCAAAAACAATGATTCTCGGTTCTGTCTGAAAGATCACAAAGATCACAAATCAAAAAATCTTATTTTTTTGTAATTTGTGATTTCTGTGATTTTCGTGATCTTTTGCGATCCTCACAAGAAAATTGTGATTTCTGTGATCTTCACAAACAAAATAGGCGATATTAGTTATTCATGTGAAGGTCATTAGGACATGAAATAATACAATTTCTATGATCTATTTAGATTAAATTGTGTACCATATGACTTCGACATACCATGACACTAGTCAGCATAAGAATTGTGCATCCGCTGGCTACCCGTGAGCCGCCGCCGTCTCCAATCCTGTCTGCCTTTTTGTGCTGGTGCCACTCTTGGCTGCCGTGCCATGGCCATTGTTGTCTTGTTTCATCTCAGCTGGATACGACAAGGGCCATGGCAACAGGCAGGATGCGGACAGATTAATGGAGTCTGTCCGCTTTGGACGGTCGGAGCCGGAGCTGGTGATGACAGCAGAAGGATGGAACAGAACGGATGTGACAATCCCCTCCATCCTTTCGTCATCTATTGCCACCGTTCCCGTCTCATTGCAACATCTGCTGCAAAAGGAACGGGGATGACAAACAATGATGGTCATGAGGTGAGTGGGACTACACAGACATCCGAACCCTTAGTAGGAAATGTCTTTGACATGTCAGCTGACACTCAAATGTCACTGACCCCGCTGACATTGTGCCTGTCACTGCGACATTGTGACTGAATCTGACAGAATCTTGGGCTGAGTCACTTACAAAAAAATGTCTGCTAAGAGCTTCCACATGGACTGAAACAGGGCCGTTGAACGTAAAAGGTCAATGAATGCCTCTTGAAGCTTTGTTACCTTTCAAACAATCCAGCTAACCATTTGGTCAATCTGTATTGGCAGCTATCTTCAGATCAGAGCTTAGTTGCATTCAGAGCTCTCAATTTACACCACAGTCTATCTTTATTTCATCATGTAATGAAAATGTCAATAGTGAGACATTGGTTGATTGAAATTGTGTCAGTGTCAGCACATCCAGCAGACATGAATATCGGACATGTCACACCGACATTTTTGGATGTCAGCTGACATGACATGACAGTTTTCATGTCCATGTCAATGCCTCCAGCTGACATGAAACGACATGACAATTCCTACTAAGGCCGAACCGTCGAATGAGCCATTTGTTGCCAATGGCCTCCTTTGATGATTCAGCAGTGTCTCTCTCCCGTGGCCATTGATGACCACTGCTCCCCCCTCTTTACAACAACGGTTGTAGAGAACGAGGACGAAGAATGGCTACAGGAGGAGGCACAATCGTACCCTCTATCATGGTTCTCAACGGGAACAAATGACGCGTGTCGTTGGCTTCGACGGTCGGTTGACAGAGGTTGGTGGTAGGTGACAGCATTCATTTGGCGATTTTGGTGGAAGATCACAAATATCGCAAAAAATCGCAAAAGATCACATAAATCACAAAATAATTTTACGATTTTGTTCTCAATCACAAATCACAAAAATCCTTGGAAGGACTTCCCAGGGAGTTCTGGGAAACACTAACATATGACATATGTTAAAATTTTTCTAAAATTTCCACTTCAATGGAAAGTTTTGTTTGTTCCAGTAGGTTTGCTAAAACCCAAGGGGAACTCTTTTCAGAGAGGAAAAGCCTGGGAGGTTGTGCAGGAGACCAAAACATAGGTACCAGCATGTATGTAAGCAAATTATATCATGTATACAGATGAGGATATTGACCAGTTTCTACTTCAAGTAGCTATATATTTGTGTAAGATGTGGTTTACCTGATAAGTCTGAAATTATTGCTATATATTACGATTTAGCCTCCAAGTTTCTCTTCTGTTGTGTATTTTGAAAAATATGGCACAACCAAAGACCCTATTACAAGCTGAAGAGGATGCATAATCATTAGCGGGGCACAATACGCAGCTTTTGGGGGAAAAATAGTGAGATGATACTTATCCAGGTCTTTTGTTTTTATGCACTTTACGCAATTGTAATTCTCACCAAGATTTTGATTTCCCTCAAAAATTGTATTAATCAATGGGAGGCCAAATGCAAGTGTCTTGTGTGCACTGCAAAACGTTGCTGCTATTGCCTCGCCAGATGAAAACCCAAAAATATCCAATCGAAAGAGTGAGAAGAGTGAAGCCAAAAGGGAAATATGAAGTGCAGGGAGCAGTGTCAGAAGGACAATGGCATGCTTTACTTGTAATCCTAGCCCACTTATAAAGGCATTACTGAATGCATTCCAGACTATCCCGAGGAGAACAATCTATTTCAAACAAATATTGAGAAAAGAAGAGATGTATTCCATTGCAGCTCACAATAGGTAGACTTACTTCTTGGAATCTCTTGAAAAATCCTGTATGCTTTGAGTAAAACTCTTTCATTGATGTAGCTCGGAGTGCTTGGCCTACTGCTACAGGGAGGAGGACCTTGCTACAAAGCTTCTTAACCAAGTCAAGGAAAGGTAGTTCAATCGATTTGCCGAAGAATTTCAAGAGTAGGGCTGGTGTTACGAAGATGCCAATAAGGTTGCTTATGACAGCATTACACAATGCAGATGCAACTGAAGCGAAAATAAATAGAGTAAGAGTTGGCTAGTTCCAACATATTACCTGCCTTTTCGTTGATATTTAAACGACTCACCACTCCCTCCAGCAGTTGACGTGAGAATAATGCACATATTAATTGTAGTTGGAAGACAGCACAATATTAACAACCCTTCGATCAATGGCGTGGGAAGAAGACTGGGAAAAAAGAACTCAATGCATTTTGTCATTGGCAATCCTACTAAGAAAGGCCACGCCCCAAACGATATCATTTGAATAAGTCCATTTAGCTTCATGTTTGCTGCTGCATTTGTGAGTTCTTGAAGCTTGAGGCCTAGCCCAGAAAGAAGGAAAATAGTTGTGACGCCATACTTCCCAATGAATAACTCGGGCCTTAGAATGCTTCCATTCTTTCCTAATTCTGGAAACAGCCTGGCGAACGATACGGCAACAATCATTCCAACCAGAAAAAAGTTCTTTGAGACGAAAGCACTGATTTTGTTGTTAAATGACGGAGATGTCTCGGCTCCGCCGCCGCGAAGTTTTAGAACATTAACAGCATGATGGTTTGTTTCAATGTCTGTGATATCCGATGTGCAGCGATCATTCTCTGGTACATATGCATCAATAGGCGTCTGTAGAGATTGCAGCTGGTTTATCGCTACTCTTTTCGTAACAAAAGCCTTGGTGCCGACGCGATTGAATCTATAGTCAATAGCGAATGCATCAGATTTGACCGGCAGTGCATTTACAATGATCAGAACTACGGCGACGAATCTCGCGGCGTTAGTGCAAGCACGGCGTGGTAATTGTTTCACGTTTGTGTTCATTTGTTTCATATCAAAGATATTCATATTCGTTGTGTGGTGTTTACGGTTTATGAGGGATGGCAGTTGGGCGAGGCGACCTCCGATGCGGACGACGGCGACGGGTGATGGGAACTGTAAATTAGAGCTATTTAATTATATATCTTGAAAATTTTAATTTTATCGTAGATAGTCAACTCAATTATTACTTAACATTTTGATTTATGTAAAAATTAACATTTTATTTCTAATGTATATTTTCCAATAGCTAATTGCTTCCCCCAAGGACCCTACTCTAGAGGCTGGGCAAATTCCTGTAAAGAATACATTACTTCGAATGAAAGCTGACAGATCGCGACTGTCTTCTCCAGTATCATTGGCGATCTTTAACTTATGGCTTCACAACGCAACTGAACATGGTGTTTTCCTCGCAAACCGCCTCGAAGAAGTGATGGTTGAGGCAACAGAAAAATTATTACCAACAACACAAACGCAAAGTGGTGTTTGTCTACTTGACCACGAATTACATGATTTATTAGGAAAGATGAGGCATGAGGCCGGGTCTTGTCTTTACCTAACTTATTGGGACCATTAATAAATCGTGCCCTCATTTCCATATCTCTGAAGGACT
>JALLAY010000083.1:0-23783 GCA_036939635.1 Cyclotella baltica | reverse complement strand
TAAGAAAAGCAAAATATGCCAAGGCCAAAGATGCCATTGAGAGATACTCTGGTACGATTCGAGATGGATCCATCTTTGGTAGATCCATCACAGACTTGACACAGCTGACGGAGCAGCAAGCGAGGCAGTTTGGAGCGATTGAAGATCATTTAAATGAGGTGACGGACAAGGCTTTTGTTGTAATGAGGACTTATACTGCATCAACTATTGCTATCCAATCTATGCACTCGTCGAAGCCTGGATCAATGGAGGTATCGACTGCACCGGAACCAAGAGATATTTTATGGGAGAATATCTACTTCTCAAAGGGCGCCAGACGAACCCGTGAATTTGCAGCTGAATTTCTGTGTCTGTTTATAATTGCATTCTACGTCGTTCCAGTTGCATTAGTATCCCTCCTTGTGAGTGAATCAGCTTTGATCTCAATATCTCCCCGTCTAAACCAATTGGATAAGGCCTCGGCTATATTTTCAGCTGCAATTGCCACAGTGCAACCAATGTGTCTTGTCGGGATTCAGTCACTGCTGCCTCCACTATTTATAAGAGTCAGTCAGACAGAGGGAATTTTATCATTCAGCCAAGCTCAGATGAAGGNTGCTGCCTCCACTATTCATAAGAGTCAGTCAGACAGAGGGAATTTTATCATTCAGCCAAGCTCAGATGAAGGCCTTCTCGCGCTACTTTACGTTTCAAGTGCTGAATATTTTCTTGGTCACTTCCATTGCTGGATCAATCTTTGACACCCTGGCAATCATTATAGAAACACCAGAATCTGCTTTTGAGATGCTTGGTAACTCACTACCTCGCATGTCATCGTTTTTTGTCTCCTTTGTGACAATCAAGACGTTTGTTGGACTGGGTGTAGAGATCAGTCGTGTAGTGAATATCATGCAATCTGCCATTTTACTGGCTATTTTCCCTAATTCAACTCTGAGAGCCAAGAGATCAACCCGCTTTGGCATGAGAGCTATTGATGATCCTGGGTGGTTTATGTATCACAAAGTGCTAGCGCAAGATATGCTGGTTGTGGTTATCAGTGTTGTGTTTGCTGTGGTGGCCCCAATTGTGCTGGTTCCATGTGCGCTGTTTTGCTTTGCTAGCCGAATTATCTGGACACATCAATTTCTATATGTATATGAGAGTGCGTTTGAAACTGGAGGTGAGTGCAACAGTTATGCATAATAGAATTTCCTGGAAAGAAATCGAATTAACATGACCATATTGCACTTGTCAAGGTCTCTTTTGGCCAAAGATATTCCGCAGGTTCATCTTTGGTCTTCTCATTGCTCAAGCCACCATCACTGGGCAGTTCATTCTTAAAGATGCTCGCCATGAGGCATATGCTACGATTGCTCTCATGTTCCTGACATACTTCTTTCTCCGAAGTACACGAGCTCGTTACGATGCAACAACTAAAAATCTTCCTTTGGAGGTGGCTACCGTGATGGATATTAGTATGGGACATGACGAAGAAGTGAAGCAACAGCGCAGAGATGAAATAAAGAATCAACTAAAAACTCATTTCGAAAACAAGACCACAAATGGAAATCAAAACAGCACTGATCCTAGACACGATGATGACTCTCTAGGAAATCTCATTGGCGACAGTGATCCATTTGAGTATGCATACGTCCAACCAGTCATACGAGCTGCCTCCAATGCTCGCCCAGAACAACCCTTTCCACCGGAGCAACTCGGTCGAGAAGAAGTACTTTTTGGATCAGTCAGTGCTGGAAGCACCGTAGGCCTTATTGGAGAAGAAGCAATATATGATGATTCTGCCACTGTTAGAGTCAAGCACCATAACCAGCAGGATAGGCGTCTACTCAACCGATGGTGGAAAGACCAAGTGAAAAAGCATGGTCAGCAGCGTCTGTTTCATATTCTGATTGGAGCAGAAAGTGGGACTCTTACTTGTCATGAGGAAGTGTCACCACCTGCTGTCAGCCACAATAGGATGATAGTTTAAGTTTGGACTTCAATACGAGAATCAACGACCAACTTCTCTGTTATATTGCTAACCCTTATTGCAACGAAGTCTGAACTGTAATCTTCTTATTTTATCTGGTTTGCGCCCATGCAGGGGGCTAGCTTTTGTATTAAATCAGGATATATATCTAGTGGATGCGCATCAATTAGATTTTTCTTTGTTAGTGGGTGTAATAAGAACCAATAAAATATGCACTTCTATTTTTGTTCAAGTTTAACTAAGATGTAGGTGTTCAATTTGGCCAATTACTTTTACACCATGCTTGGCCACCTTCATCCGATAAATAGCTAATTCAAACAATTGATGGATTGGACGCTAACAGAAACAGCAGCTAAAGCAGCAGCAGTAATAATGCTAGTGGAAAAATAACGACGAAAACTTTGAAAACAATGCAGAAGATGAAAACACAGTCAAAATCCCCTGAATCTACTTTATGACCCCACGGCCATTCCATTTTGACAGTCCATCTGATCTACCTTGAAAATAATGATCATTTTTGGCTCCAGATGAGTGGAGCTTCAATCTAAATGTATGTGATGGTGAATCAGCGGATCCTTTTTCTGAGTAGAAAAGACACGCTGCTCAGCTTCAGTGGCATGACCGAGCATGATTGTAAGTCTCGTGCGTTGAGTGCGTCCATCCAAGGGAACTGGTTCTGAATGCTAGGGGTACAGTTCTTCATATGCAGCCTTGATATCCTCATTTAGCCCTCCCTGAAATATTCCACAAACATCCGCGGGCCATACAGGCATGTGGGCAAAGTCTTTGAGGAGGAGTTGAGGATGGAGAAAAACTGGGAGACTGGGATAACAATGGGGTTGCCCTCAGCATCAATAGTATTCTGGGACAAGCCCTGGACTGCAGCATGGGGCTGGCTCGAATAGTTGGGACAGATGGTGACGAAGATGGAAGATTCCATGGTAGAGATGGACAACCTGAAAATGGATAGATTAATAGAACCCATAATATATGTTTCATCAACAGTGGCGTTAGTAACATTGAAGACGGCGGCTCCAAGGTCGACAGGGCAATCCTGGGGCACCAAAAGCACAATATCCTGATTCATTTGCTCCGCCGTCAAAGTTCTAATATCATCAACACCGTGGAATGTGGTGAGGGGTCGAGCATTCCCATTGCCATCTTGGACCTGAACAGTCAATTGAGGCAGCTCAAGATAATAGCCGCAGCGCAACACAGTGTTATCAGTGGGCCTGGCTCCACAGTACAAAGGTGACAAAAGTCTAACAGAAGTTGTAAGCGCACGAAACGCACGCCGGGGGATGACAGTCAGCAATAACACCATTCTGGACCGGTTTGGGCAATTGGGGTTCCGCTGCGGTGGTAGCGTTATTCATAATTGCACCTGCAGAGTTATGAAAAGAAAGGATCTCCAAATGTTTCATGTTGAGCCAGTTATTTTTGAAGTAATTCTTGAAATCGAACTTCAGGCCATCAACAGTGGTAACCGAATCGAAGTGAATGCCAGGTTGGTCAATGTAGTCACCATTTTTAAAGCGGTAGAACTAACGTTGAAAGCATAAGCTTTTTCAACGATGGGCATAGAAGGAACTACACGAGGGTAGAGATTAGCCGTCTTATTTCTGATTACGACGGAGACAGTTTCCTTCGGAATGAAGAGGGGGCCGTTAGACGTTGGCATAGCGGCGGAGGGAGGATTTGACATCGTTTCAGCAGAAGAGGGGAGGTTGATGAATTCGAACACAGAACAGGAGGGACCACAAAAGAGAGACGGGCTAAGAAGTAGTACGGGTCGTGTGAAAAGTGATGTCTAGAGTGACTTAGATCACTATCTATATCTAGATATTGAGGGAAGATAGAGAGGACACCAGTTTCCGAGGCATCGCCAACTGAGAACGGACTGGGAAAAGATACTGATGCCAAGGTATCCTGTGCCCGAAAAGAAACCAGAAAGAAGAGATCTGTGCCACTGCTACAGACAGGACCAAAGAGAGCGCAGCAAGGGCACTCTTATGCTATGTAGTTTGCATTTTGTCTTATCTCATTTATGACACAGACACAAAATAGTTTTCATACTTTCTTCTACTCAAGTGGTTGAAGCAAAAATACAGGACTTGGTCACCCTCCATGATGTCCACTTGCGAACCTGAAGCACCTTGCTAACTAACTAAGCGTATCTAGTTCGCAGACTTAGCTGGGATGTCAAGGACATGTCACGTGATGTGTCAAGTCATGTCATATGCCCCCTCCATATTGATTGAACCCCATTATTATGTGACATCGTGATGGGATGCCATGGATCTGGAGGCTGAGTCACTTGTCATATGATGTCGCAAGCAGTTCTAGCGCAGTGGCTACAGAATTTAGCCAGTTGTCCAGCCACAATATATCTAGGGCCATATTAGAGGGTGGGGCTTGGTGTGAAAGATAATTGTATCAAATAAAATTGTTTTTGTTTCCCTCGAGTTGGCTAGATGTTGATTTACGAATTCTGAGGTAAGTCTAATTGTATTTTATATGCATCTGAAACTTGACAATCTGGATGATCAGATAAATAACTAGACACTAGACAAAGGAGCCATTATTGCTCTCTGTGTGTTTACTTTGGAATCATTCTCCAGACACATATGACCAATTCAACAATATGGTGTAAGAATTTGACGACTTTTGATAATTCAGAGCTGTTTGCTGTTAGTTGGTGTTGGTCTATGACACAAGACCATTTTGATGCCAACTAATGGCCAAAGGAAAAACTGGTGGTAGAAGAAGGCATCGGTACCGCAGCTAGCCGGTGGCAGTGATTGTGATGGTGAACAGCTGAGGTAATGAAGAAGGTGCTATGTATTTTGCATCCGCAAACATATTTTCTATGGATTGGATTAATTCATTACTGCAAGGTCCACACTAATTCAAGAGTTAAAAGATTTTTGATTGAATTCGGCACAGACCCATTTCTGTTTTGAATGAAGTAGGGACACTCAAGCAAGCCAATAGATCATAATATGCAGAATTGGGCTTTGATAAAGGATGCCGAAGATTCTTTGTAGCATGTAGTTGTTTGGCTTTGTTATGTAAATGCTATTTTGGCTTCTACTTATAAATTGTAAGGAAAAGAAAATGTGTATTGATTGAAATAGATCACTTCTCTTGATCTTGGGTTACTCTTCAGGTATCCAGAGCAGCTTGTGTATCCATCAAACTTCAACTTTCAAGTTCAGAATGTTTCAAAGCATGTAAACTAAACAACAGGGGCAAGGATAAACTCCCCAAACCAACAAAGGCAATGGCACTGCCATATATTTCGTCAAATGATAAACACAACGACATCCAATAACCCACAAGCAATGGCCCCAAAGCTTTGGCGCCACCAGCACCCATACCCCCAAATCCATTCATGCTTGATCTCATCTCCTTTGGAACTGTTCGATTTGTTGCAACTGTTATACCTGAAAAGAATGCCGATTGAAATATCTTTGTCAGCCCCATTAACAATGCCATGTAGAGTGTGATGCATAAATTGTTACTGAAACGAGCAATCAATGCTGCACATGGTATCAAGGATACTGGGAGCACCCCCCACCAACACCCAAAGGAAAGTGACGCGTAAAGACCCAGTCTATCAACAATCCATGTGTAGACATGAAATTGAGCAACTGCAAATATCAAACCTGCAATAGAGAGAATGGTCCCGATGTCAGACTCAGAGAGCTGACCGATCCCATTATTTCTTGATATGCAGTATAATGGAAAAGCTTCATCAATGGAAATGATAACGAATGAATATAGCCAGTAGGCAATCAGATGGTTTCGAGTGTTTCGTCTAGACCATATTGACGATATACCAGTTGAATTTGTTGTGTCTTCATTTTTCTGCCAGCAGCCATATGAGTTACCATTAAGTTCACTATTAGAGTCGGCCTGAGGATTATCAAGAGATCCATATTTTGTATCAAAGTAAGTGGATGGTTGTTTGCTTATGAGTTCGTGGCTACGTCTCCAACATATATTATTACAATTCAAGCTTTTGCACACGTCCAGTGTCTCTGGAATAAAGAAATACACCGCAAGAGCAGTAAGCCAACAAAGAACTGCTCCAAGAAGGTTCGGTAGCAGGTAAGGATATGACTGCATTAGTTGTATAATGCATGATGTTGATGAACTGACATTGGTTCCATTTTCTCGCACCATCAGAGGATCTGCAATGTATCCAGCAATTGCAGGTGCAATCAGGAACCCCCATGCACGCATATTCATGACCAGACCAACAACTCTTGTCTCTTGCTTTTGTCTCTCATCGTTTTCATTCATAAATCTTTCGTTGCCAAAATTGTAATACGCCAACTCTGTAGCCAAAGTTTTAGTAACACCCACGATAGAATTCCATCCACCAATCACACCGCGTGCCATTACAGCTCCAAACAATCCTCCGTAGCTTGTTGTCATTCCAAACCAAATACAGGCCCATCCACTCCCAATCAAAGAAAGAATCAAAACCACTCTTCTTCCATAAACATCTGCCAATTTACCCTGTCGTGACCACATCCAGTAGATAGCCCTATTGTAGTAGGAGGATAGGTATAGTTGTTGGATACCTAAAATATAGTTTTGAGGGAACGGATGTAGTGTTCCGGTCAACGGACGTAACGTCCAGGTCAACGGACAACGGACGCGGTCAGCGAAGACACGATCAGTTGGGATGGAGATAAGATCTCCATCCAATCTTGTAAGAGCAGTCTCAGCATAGAAGTCAGTGTACTTATAATTTTAACTTTTCAGTAATCTTCAGTTGATACTGATTTACTTTTAATACCTACGTAGATTATCATCCTAGGCCGTAGGTCANTTTCAGTAATCTTCAGTTGATACTGATTTACTTTTAATACCTACGTAGATTATCATCCTAGGCCGTAGGTCATACCCCAATAATGAGCTGTGGAAGTCCGACCAATCATGAACGCAGTGGTTAAAAAGGCTGCGTATGGGCCTGCCTGATCGTCAGTTATTAATTTGTCAGGATTTTGGCGGTTCCAGAGGTAGACGCTCATGTATGCCTGGTATGGAAAGATGTTGACGAGGAGGTAGGCTTGGATGAAGCTTACTGTGCAGAGAATTGTAATGCTTATTGATCGTTTGTCCATGGTTGTTTTTTGTTCGTAGCGGTTGTTACCGTTGGCGGAGGGTAAGGTTGTAGGAATAATAAGCAAAAAATCTGGCTCAGGCAATCAATCAAGACTTTCCTTACATTTATTTACAAATCCAACATTCCTACTTTTGTGATGGGTGTCACGAATCTTATGTGTGGCAGATGATTCACGACTCGCGAGTGTCCGAGCAGCAGGCGACTATTTCTCAATAGGAGTTAGTACTAAAAAAGTTCGCCCTGTGACGCTTCTTGCTTCATGTTTTGATGCGGCAGTTCGATGGATGGCGATGAAATGATGAATGATGATGCACGAACATGCCAATCAAATCAAATGAACTAACACGTAACGTTGCATCGATTGAGATTGGTTGCATTTCGTTTCCGCATTGCCATATCCTACACTTGCCTCATAGATTAATTGGTGAACCGCCATACATTGGGCTACGATGAAAGCATTCTGTGGATCATTTTGCATGATAATTGCAAAAGCCATCATGGCAACGGCATACATCACTCATGACGGTGAAGGCGGCATTCAACGGACAGGAATTAAACGAGACATCACATGGAAGCAATCATCAGAGCCAGTTCCACTATCAAGAGAAGTGGAATTGTTCAAAGCGAATGTGCTGTACCGACCAGGAGAATTCGGACCTCTAAACACAAGTCGACAGCTCGAACTGCAGCTAGAGTGCTATGCGGCGGGTGTGACCTATCATCAAGGACTATGTATGAGGAAACAGCTTTTGATTCAAAAGAATGTTAGCAATGGAATCAAATTGAAGGATTTGAAGACATTAAAGCATTTATCAAAAGCATTTGAACATAGACGCAAGTCTTTGTTAGATATGTCTAGAGAGATGGATCTATCACCAGTTGTCATTTTCAGAGCAATTCTATCATCTAGACTCACAAGTGTTTACAACAAGCATTCTAATCTTGAAAGAACACGAATCATCAAATCAATGGTCAATGAATGCAATTCAGATATTATTGATGAATTTCTCTCTGGTTGGGAGTTCCAACAGATGCAAACTGCAAAATTGCATGATATTGTTGGCTATTCAGGCCACGAGAGCAATATTGCACAGGAATGGGAAGATAAAGTGCTAAGTTATTTAGACGAACACCATATCAATTATTTACCAGAAGATGTCCTGAGACAATCTGATGCAAAGAGTACACCAGACTTCTTGATTTTAGACGATTTGCATATCAACAACCAGGCTATACGTTGGATTGAAGTCAAGAGTAATTATGCATCTGGATTGAAAGAAAATGTTTATCTGAGGACATGTCTATGTAAACAAGTTAAGAAGTACAATTCAGAGTTTGGTGTTGGTGCTGTAATTTTGAAGAATGGATTTAGCGACACAATGATTTCAAAGCTTGATAGCACTTTGCTGTTGGATGGTGGGCCATTGTTGGACTATACGTTATTACCATAAACTAAAATTATTGGTTCCTTTGAATTGTTGCTTGCAAAAATTGGACTTACTTTTTTGTAAGTCATTAAATCATGTGTATGGTCAAGTTTGATAGGTCATTAAATCATGTGTATGGCTTGCTTGTGAAGTAAATGAACTGCAATCGCATCATAGTTTGGTCAATCGACATCAATGTGATTCTGATCATGGCACAGTTTGAAGCAATGTTTCATGTGTATAGGTTACTTGTGAAGTGTTTTGCATGATTGGCGAAACATGTCCAAGATTCAAGTCAGGGTTAAAAGAACTGATCAAACTCACTTTTATTCATTTCAGAAATCGGTCACAATCCCAGTGCTCAATCAAGCAAGCTCAATCAAGCAATGCCATCAAAAGTTAAAGTGGAAATCACCGAAGAAGTCATGTCTACCACCCCAGTCAAGTCCAACAAAGGAATGTCGCCGGCGGCCAAGGCGAGAGTTGAGGAATACAGAGAAAAAATATCTGCCAACAAAAAGGCTGCAACACCGAAGAAGGCCAAGGCGAGCTCTACTCCCAAAAAACAAGAGGGGGCTGCTTCATCTCCCAAAAAGACACCCACCAAATCGAAATCTGAGCAGCTGGCCAGTGCGATGGAGTACAAGGAGATGCTCAAGGAGAAGAAAAAGAGTGCGACTCCTGTCAAAAGTAGATCTCCCATTCCTTCGCGTAGAACACCTACTTTGAATGATGCCATCCCTGATGAAGTGGAAGCTGCAGATGACAGTTCCGACACTACTGCCAGTTTCGAAACTGCCAATGGTTCTGGTTTGAACACCCGGGCCACGGATGTTGCTCGTATTGAAGTGTACAGAAGGCTAGCAAAGGATTTGGAGTTGGAACGGGATGAGGCCCAGGCCAAAGAAGATTGCGCCGAAGCTGAATTGAATCGAGCTAAGGCTAACAGGATTCGAGTTGAGGAGGAGCTGGAGAAGATTCAGGACTTGGTTAACAGATACGACGGGTGCATTGACATGGAAGAATGATTTTTGAGTACTATTATGAATTGAAATTATTTGGATGGTGAATACCTTATTATGGTACAATATTTGTTTATGTGTCTTTATACTTTGACTTGTAGCTATAAGCGTGCGATGCATTTAACTTTGAGACAGATACTTGTACACTCTTGATATTCCATTCCATTACGATAGAAGCCGTTAAAACCTACTTTTTATCGAAGTTTAATCGGGTCCATGGCTTCAAATCATGGGCATTCAGTGCAGCAACTACAAGCTACCGTGGGCGCAAATCCTCCGCAATCCGCTGTAAATACCTCCAGAACGGAGTCGCGAATGCTACACACCTCCGAGGCAACTGCACCCGAAAAATCATTGTGTTCAAGTCTTAGTTCTTCAAGCTGTGTTAGCTTCTGCAATTCACTCGGAATTGTTCCAGAGAGCCTATTATTTTGAAGGTTAAGGGTCCTTTGTAACATCAACATTTGTTGTTAGCGACACTTAATTAAAAGAAAAGGAGAAGTGTGCAACTTACTTCAATCCCTGCATCTCAAACAATTCACTGGGAATGCTTCCAGTAAAGCTGTTTCCATCCAAGTAGAGCAGCTCCAGATCTTTGGCACCCAAGACAACCTCCCCAGTTAGACTGTTATTTGACAATTTCAATTTTCGTAAGAAGTTGCTCCAATTGTTATTCGGCAATGCGCCCACAAAACCGTTGCCGTAGGCATAAAATAACTGTAGTCTCGGTGTATTCATTGTCGGTATAGACCCAGCGAATTTATTGAATTCAAGTCTCAACTTAGTAAGACTGGTAGATGCAATATCACCCAGGGTTCCGCTGAGCATATTTGTATTTACATACAGCAGCTCGAGACGGTTGGCATTGTGCAATGTAGGAAGTGATCCGGTCAACTCGTTACTTCCGAGGAGGAGTGCACTCAAATTCTGAGGTACAAACAAACTATCTGGGATTGTAGACGATAACAAGTTCTCATACAGATGAATCTCTCTAGCCCGTGGCAATTGATGCCCTATAGACACAGGAATGGGGCCAGTCAATGCATTGCTCATCAAACTCAATAATTGCAATTCGATCATGGTGCATTTCAAACTGGGAATGGATCCAGATAACAGGTTATTTCCCAATCTTAAATCAGCTAGTGTATTGGATGCTTGACAGAATAAATCTTGAGAAATCGTACCTGATATTCTGTTGTCGTATAGATAGAGAAACTTGAGACTTGGTGCATTCATTGTGATTGGAAGAAGGCCTGATAATTGATTCCCGTGTAAATCACACTTGGTGACAATTGATGGACGTGATGCCGTGCCAAATATCGAAGGTGGAATGGTCCCAGTTAACAAATTTTCGCCTAGTCTAACTTCATGCAAGGTCTCACTGGCAAAGAAATCGGGAATTGTTCCAGTTAACTGATTGGCCTCTAAATTCAATTGTTCTATTGACGTCAGCCCCTGCAGCAAGTCTGGCGGTATGGTTCCACTCAACTGATTGTTTCCAATCGACAATGTTTTGAGATTAGGCAATTCCAACAGCATATCATTTGTTACAGCCCCGGTTATATTGTTGTAATTAAGATTCAAAATACGCATATAATCCATATGGCGATGTCCACTGTGCACCCACTTTACAATAAAATTATTACTCAAATCAACCATACGAAGGAACGGCAACACCATCAACTCATTGGGAATCACTCCGTGTAGGTTGTTATTTGTTATAAAAAGACCCGTTACGATGGTTCCAGTGCCCATTCCTAGATCAGCATCGACTGAAAAGTCATCATCGTCTGTGACAGTAATGTTGGAGTTTTGGTGTTTGATTTCTGAGCAGATTACAAATTGCCAGCCTGTTGAGATTGAATGTGTAAATGATAAAAGTGAAGTTAAAGTAATGTTAGGATATGGGTGGAAATGAAGTTAAAGTAAGGTTAGGATATAGACTGGTGGGAAAGCATCGGCAGCAAAATCAACGTATTGTGCAATGAAGATGCAAGCAAGTTATTTGGCGACATTGAAAGAACAATACCAGCCAATCCGAAATACTACCAGAGCACAGGCCTATACAAAATAATGCAAAACCAAAACATCAGGCCTTTGCAGATCTCATTAGCTCTGGAGTGTTTGGCCTTAGACCACTCGACATATCATTCCATTCAAATATCAGAACCACTAGAACACAACAAAAATCAAGTTTTTCTCCAAATGAAACTCACCACATTCATGCTTCCCAGTAAGCCAATAAGTACGTTGGTTCCACGAAGGCCCATCAGTGGTATAAAACAATACTGACAAGGCATATCGTTGAGTTAGTTGGGTGGATGACTTTTCATCTGTTGGATCCTGCCATTTAATAAAGTTTGACACAGAAACACAGTTATATTTTGATGAATATTGTAGAGAAAATCGTGCAATACAAATTGAAGAGAACTGTCTATGCAGTCTTACCAACCTTAATGGATCATCATGAGCCAGAAACACCAATGCCCTATGCTGAGGACTCTTCTCATCGTCCAAAACAACTGTGTCATTTGAAATCAACGCAAGTCTCTCTTTCATTTCACTAAATCTAACACTGCTGCTTTTACCCGAACCTCGAAACAATACCGACAACCCATCCAATGAAAATTTACCACCATGATTCACAGTGAAAACAATCATTACCGAAGTCCCAATCAATATCGCCACCAAAACAAATGTCACCACTTTCTGCCTCAGCCCAACACGTCCAACATCACCCCATTCGCTCTCACCACGACTAAATTCATCATCATCGGCACAAACAACCTCACGCTCCTCCCACCAATCGAGCTGAGATGCTACCCGATCGGCCCATCGCGGTGCAATGTTGTAGAAGGAGGCGTCTTCGGGGTTAAAGTCTGTGAGTTCAATGGGTGTTATGGCGGTGCTTGTGTAGTGTTGATCACTGTTGGTGCGTGTGGACGATTGGCGAGAGGGAGTGATGTTTATTTCGGTGGGTGGGTTCGTGGCACGGTTGGATCTCATGGTTTTACGTTTGTTGACCTGCCGACTTTTAACTTTTTAAAATCTCACTTTTTCCCACAAAATCCCACATTTTTACCACAAAATCCAACAAAATCCACAAAACCCCACAAATCCCACAATCTCCCACAAGCAAACCACTGACAACCGACAACAACATCCCTACACCAACGGGCACAGATGTCATTGTAAATATTTGTCTGACAGATGCAATGGAGGCAGCGTTGAGCCTGTCTTAAGGTGAGGAAAAGATTTGATTGCTGTCTGGGAGGCTCTGGGTATATCTTATTTCTCATTACGGTGGCGGGGATTCAAATTCAAAGACGACACAGCCGAGCCGTCGTCAGCATGATCTCCAGGTCTTGGTAATCCACCTCTGAGTCTCAGCAATCCACACCAGCATCTCAGCAATCCACCTCCGGGTCTCGGCAATTGAACTCTGAGCCTTGGAAAATAATCCACCTTCATGTCTCGGCAATTAACGTCTGGGTCTTATTCCTTGAATTCATGTTCCTGTATATTAGTGACTGAAACGTGACTCAGGACCATCGCCTGGATTGACTAAACCCGTCCACNCGATAGGTACAAAGTCGACTTTTTGACAAAAACGGAAATATGGAGTTTGCTTCTTTTGAAGTCGGAATTCGTCCCTCGTAGAAGATACGAATTCCTATATGAAGACCGCCCGAAACCTTCGTTAGTCATTTTGGCGGGAAACTCAATTTGACGTTGAGCACGGATGCAAAGAGAAGTACCTATCGAGTTAAAAGAGCGGTTTTACCTTCGTCGGAAACTCGGTATTTTGAACTCCATATTATGGAGTTTGAGGGGCTTGCTCGGACATCATAGTTCAGCTTACGCGTATTTTCTACGGACCAGAACTTCTTTGATTTGAAATCATGGAGTGGAGAATCTTTTCAGCAGCAGATGCATCACCAAAATCAGAAAATGTTTGTATAAGAGTATTACCACAGACTGTGACATTTGGCTGAAAACCATCATAGTTCCGCCTCCATCCTCCCCCTTTTAATTGAAGTGTTTCATCACTGACCTCACGAGCAGCCAAATTCTTTCCATCTAATAGAAGTTTCATGACATTATACGTGACACTTGCACACATCATGTTGCGATTAGCAGAAGCATGTAATGTCTAGACATAAAACCGGGAACAATATTGCATAACAGCTCTCTAACTCTATTACTTCACAGAACATCATCCACACTACGTTTCCTAGAATAGTAATACACAAACAGGGCAAAAATCAAAGTGGCTGCGATAAACGCCAATCTTGGGTTCTCCCACAAACTCTCTAGACAGCTCCTCACTAAAACAGTCATTTGAGATGAAGAGTGTTTGGTCCTTATTCTTTCCAGCTCAGCCATATCATCATCTGCAAGAAATGTGGCAGATGTGGTCATAATTATCTCATCCTCAGTATCTGCTGTCTTGGGAAGTTTGTCATGTCGAGGACCAATCATGGGTCTAGTTGAATGCTGCTCATTACTTTTATCCTGTCCGGTAAAATATCGACTTTCACTCTCTGCCACCTTTGTTATTACTTTCTTTGAAAAGGCCTGTAACTGTGGAGATGCCACGTTTTTTATCCATGACAGCCCAGCTTTAAGTGCATCACCTGTTTCTTGGCCAGCTGTAGAATGCGAGTCAGGCATGCTCCTATTATTAGACTCTGATTTTGGCAATGAATTATTTTGCGGTATTGAGTGAGATGGTAGCAATGATTCCCTTTCCTCTAAATCAGCAGTCATGGTCATAAACCGATGTGGATGTTTCCTGTGATTCTCTTCAGCTTGGTGTTGCAATGTCTCATTGAGCTCACGTTCCAGTTGATCAGACAGCGAGTTATTCCTTGCCAGTTCCAAATCTCCCAGTTCATTTGTTCTATCACCTCGTTCTTCATCACTACTGTCATCATCTGAAAAGTATTCAAGCTGATGTAATATGTGAGCATGTTTATCACCAACAACAACACCTGTGGGTTTAAGAGAGACGTGTTCTGATGAATTCTGCTTGCGGTATTGTTTTGAATGAGAAGTGGATTGATCGTGCTTCGTTTTTGTTTGCACCGAATATTTGTTGCGTGAGTCTTTTTGTTCGTACAAAGCTGCCACTGAAGATACGAGTTTAGGTTTGTGAGCTTTACCAGACGCTACAGATTTCTTTCCATTGTTAGAAGTCGTACTTTCCATAACTTCTTTTCTTGCACGAGCTTTGGGATTAGCAGCATTCGAAAGAGCATCTACAAATTTATCTGATAGATCCCCCACCACTTTCGACATCTCCTGCTGTGGATTAGTCGCTGCATCGTTCTGAATTGCAGAAGAAGACTTAGGCTGCACTTTCTTTTTGTTTTTGACATTTAGCCCTTCCGACTGGACGTAGACGTCAGTTTGGGCCATTTCATCAAGGGAAGAGACTTGACGAGCTGCCGCAGCGGCGGCAGCGGCAGATTGGGCTACCTTAGAGCGGAAGGTGTCCAGGTTCATTGTGGGCGGGGATCTTCACAGTCTTCGTCTTGAATCTAAATGAAGATGAACTTTCCAACCATTTCTCAACATTTCTCGGTTGTAAGTTTATGTGGATAGTTAAGGCAAAGTACCTAAAGAGCTTTTTCTCAAGTATCCTTCGGTTATTGCTGGCTGGAACGGCAAATAAAACAGCTTAAATAAAATGGACAACGGCAACAAGCCACATCAATCAACTCAACCGACAACGGCACAACAGCCTAGATACAACCTTCAAAAGCAATCCAGAACCACAGATCAATAACCCCCTCCCTCCACGAACAACCCAAGCATTTCTAATTGAACTTGAGCTGGCCACAGGCGATTAAGAATCACCGATGCTGTTCTTCGTGTGATCGCGATTTTCCAATGGGGTCCTACTCTAACAATCAATGGAGAAAAGGCGTGGGGGTTTCACGTTGTCATGCATGCGTTGCTTTGGGCTCGGGGGGCGGATACGGCGCTCCGACTCCTCCCGAGGCAAATCGTGCAGCTCAGACCGCCCGGAGGAATAACTCGACCAGTGCCACGTTTCAGAGCCATGATCTCGACCATCCGTTTGCTGAGGGGGGATTTCGTTGGGTAGCCAAGGGGACGTACACAGAGGGAGAGAGAGCTGGCGAGCCTTGTGTTTGTAAGTGGTTTAAATCTGGCCATGTTGATCAGGCTAGCTTCTTTGATCTGGACATAAAGGCGATGGATAAAGCACATGATCTCGTGAAAGAATGGAATAGCCGACACACGATTGATAAGATTGTCATGGTGAACATTCCTGAGGTTTGGACATTTTCAGATGGGAGTCGTCTAGCAGGAAAAAAGGTGCTGCAGGAGCCATTCATCAGCAACTACCAAAAATTTAATTCTAATACGGTCTGGGCAGACAACAAAACACCATGGCCCGGAGTGATGCAAGCGCTAAGCCATTTTTCCCACTATGCTTCTTCTGGCCAATTCGTTCTCTGTGATTTGCGGGGGGGAGTTTACTATAAATAACAGCATAAGAGAGACAGTGATTGTGATAAGAGTCAGTGGTGGGCTCTAGTGATGACACAGCTTAAGTCACGAGGGACGTCCCCTGTGGCTGAGCGAAGCGAAATTTGCGGAAATGTCACCAGTGTTGTGAGCAAGCAGTGTCGCACAAGAATTCAATACTGTCTCGTGACATGTTCACTGGCTCAAACGCTGTTATGTATGTGAACGCTCCTGTGACAGTTTTAATCTTGCAGACAATAAAACCCGCACGAATTCACATGCAACAGTAGTTCTCCCTAGACATTAGCGAAAGTCCCTCCCGTCTGTGTTTTCTGACAGTGCTCGTTATAAAAGAGCCAAAACGTGACACGAGGGATCGACTTTATTCCATGGTGACAGAGTCTATGATGTCTCTTACGTTTTGGCCGTGAACGTGTGCGTTACATTTGTCTCTAGAGATTATAACTGTCACCGGTGCGTTCACAGCAATGCTTCTTTACAGGAACAAAATATATGGTCTTACAGATTTGGGACCTGAAGACATCTCTCCTTTCTTTAGCAATCATGTTTGCAATGAATTCTGTAGTGCTGGATGGTCTAGACCCTCCGACCAGAGACATTACTTCAGTTTTCACCTGGATTGTGATTATTGCATTTATGCAGTGTTGTTTACTCACAATAACTAGTAAATCATCCGTTTTGTAGGGATGTTGCATTTTGCACTGAACAATTGGCCTCCACCCACCCATCCAACCCAATTAAATAACTACGACACACAACCAATGAAATACTACAGCAGCACTCCACCTCAGAAAGAACACACCTCAAGATGATTTCTTAGTTATCAATGTTACACAAACTAACTTAGGCCGTAAGTTAGGCCCATCTACCAACACCTTATTAGTATGGGCCTAACTTAGACAGTAGGCCCAAATACTCCAAAGTGGAGTGCTATAGCAGGCGCAAGGTCCGTCAAAAGAAAGAGTTATGTGTGATTGGATTTGGCCTCCGTTCCGCTGTTTTTGCTAGTGGTGTTAACACAATTTTCAACCACAAGAGGAGTCTAGTCACCTCTGGAGGCTGTATAAAGTGGAGAGAAATTGATGGAGGCGGACAAAACAAAATTTTTAGTTCTGAGGGTGACAATGGAGAGTCCTGATAGCATAGGATGATGCAATTTCACCGACGGGTTAGAGAGGATCCATTTGAGCTTATTTGATCTCTCAGTATCAAAAAGTGTGTCATGAAAAACTGACACTGTTGAGTCCTTAAAACCTATTAAACATAGAAAACATAGAGGTGCCTCCCAAGAAAAATGTTTCAATTATGGGATTCAACAGCAGGTCAGCAGGTTTATAATTTATACATAGTAAACCAAAGGAGCAATAATTCTGATCGAATCACCTTGATGCAATATCAATTTTGTTAGTAGATCTTTCTAACAATTTGGCAGATGATCAAGAAATTATTTATTATGTTTAGCTTTAGAGAGTAAAATTTCTTAGTTAATCTGTCTAAAGAGTGTTCATTGTATCAGATCTGTTTATTAATTATAAACATTGATTAAGATATATTGATTCCTATATAATTTTCTATGACCGTGAGTGAGAGTAAACTGGATCCACTTGAACTCCTCTACCCTACCATGTTGTCTGCCGCAATAAAACTGACCACAATTCTCACTATAGGTAATTATGAAACATCTATTGATAGAATCAGAAACAATAGTTTTGCACAATAACTTTATCACACTACCCAGTACTCATTTTTTCAGCTATGTTGTCGTGAAAAAATATGACACTTTTGGGAGGAACATAGGAATCAGTACTCTCAGTATCTTCAAGACCCCTCCTGTCATCGGTCTCCACCCATCAGCTATGTGTATTACGACAACGTGTCATAACTGCAGATATGAGTGTAGGTAGCTCTGACGGGTCAGAGGCTTTTGGGCAGTCAATGAACTGATTCCAATAAACTTGATCTTCCGCTCTCAGAGTTGCCTCCTCATTAATTTGAATAGCTAAATTATAAGTTAACAAGATCAATTACAACACTGGGCATATGGCACATCAAATCATGGCAAAAGAGGTGTTATATCTGATGGAAAGAGTATGTATGAATCATATCTATTCAGAAGCCAAGCTTACAGTAGACTCCTGTCGTAACTATTTTGATTTAGGGACATATGCATTTTGCTTTATGTTTGACCTGCACTCCCACACCTTCTTAATGCAGGTCTAACATAGGCTGAATAACCTACCACTCTGAATTAGAGTTAAGTTTAAGCGAAAAAGAGACTCAATCCTTTAATGAAAGTTTGTACTCAGAGCAACACCAACTACTCACAGCCTAAAGCAGATGCACCTATTTGGTGAAAAGATGGAATTGAGACATTGTTCAATATTGCCACACACTCTCGGTGCATCCTGGAATCATTCTCGGGGATTCTGGATCCTTCAGGTTACAGAAGGTGTTACTTGTACAAACTATCAACATCTCATCTACACTTATTATTCAACAATTATAAGAATCAATCATTCCCCATGAACTTTCTCCCTGCAATCTTTTGAAAATGAAGTACCCTCTCCTCCTTTTTCTTCTGCAAATCAGTCAATGATAACAATAAAGAATCCTGCTTTTCCAATTTTTGAGTATAGAATTGCACCTGGCTTTGCATTTTATCAAGCATTTCCAATTGTTTACCTACTTCCTGTTGAGCATTTGAATGCAATAATTCGAGTCGAGCTGCATGGTGCTTCAAGACCTTATCTTTCACAGCTATTGCTCTTTTCTTCTCCATTAATTTGCTTCTCAGCGCATTGTTCCTTATGTTGTCAGGTTTGAGCAAACTTTCCTCTTTCAGACTTGGATAACTATTAGATGTGGACAATGTGTTGCCATTGTCATTGTTGTTGTTGACACCTAGCCCCAATCCTACTCTTTCAACTTTAGATCTAAATGAGGTACATTCTTTGTTAATATCTGACTCAACCTCATCCAAATCCTCCTTTGTCACTTCTAAAATCCTCTGAAGCACGTATAGATCCTTTTTCAGTGGCGCAGTCGGTTCGTTAGCAATAAATTCTATGCATGAAGTCATGTCATTGTAAGATTTGAAGCACTCTATGCCATCAATCAAGTGATTCCACCATTTCAGAATCTTGACATTTTCTCGAAAGGCAACTAGAAGGTTGTTGATTGTAAGATGTGCAAATGCAACATGGGGTATAATTGCCTCAACAAACACACGTTCAAGAGCTCGCCGTTCACTTGCCATAGAACTTTCAGTGGTCTGAGTCCCTTCATCGTCCTCTACTTGATCAATAAGAATTCTAATCTGCACGAGGTGGTTCCAAAGGTCTGCCTCCAAAAAGTCGATTCGGTAAATGTTGCCAACGATCTCTTCCCGGCAATCTTTGTAGTGCTTAAACATAGAGACATCATTGATTATGTCTAGTACACTACGCCGATCGCTATCACCGCCCATCATTTCCTTTGCTCGACAGAGTTTGCCTTTGTTCAGTTGAACACTTTCAAACGACCAACCATCATTGCTTTCATTCAGTTCTAGTGTTTGTTTCATTTCAAATGCAATGACCTCAATTGTTTCGAGCTTTCCATCAATGGCACGAAAACAACGATTAAAATCATCCAAGTCCTGGATTGCTAATCTTTCTAACTCCTGCAGCTTCTTCACTTCCTCGAATGATCTTACACGTTCAATATCACTAAGTAAAGCTTTTATTTGATCATCTTGTTTTCGTAAAGCTGCAACTATCTTTGTAGTTTCTTCCGAGTTTGCTGTTACCTGCTCGCTCAAGTCCTCTAGCATCAATTTAATAGGCTCCACGAGGAATATACGATGATCTTCACTCAGTGTGAAATGCTCACCAGAATGAAGGCTGTCGATTGCAGAGCGGATTTCGCTTACATTGTCTTGATCTTCGATGCCAATATTTGAGCTTGTATGAGACCTATTTTCTCCTTCCCCACCATCCCGAGACATAGCCCGCGACATGATTCCGCTGCCAGCTTCGCTTGGGTTATCATCATAGCATTGACTGTACAATCCTGAAAGGTTTTCAGTTCGTTCGCTAATGTCTTCAATGTTCATACCCAACCTACAGCTGCTACCAAGGGATCTATCCAGTGCATTAGTAAAAGTCTTAGTACTTTGATCAAGCGTGTTACTCCCCGCCTTTGAAGAAGTGATACTAAAATTCGAACTAAATTCTGCCATGAACGTTCTGCGTCTGGGTCTTGGTTTCTTTTTCTTTTCAACACGATCATCTGATTCACTTCTAGTTCTAACCGCACTAAAATCATCAAAATAATTGCTTCGCCGTAACGCGTTTATTGCACTGAAATTTAGTGCCGATGACTTTTTCGTCTGCTGCGTCGATTGGGATAATGCAGCACCGCATGATTCTTGAGACGGGGAATTTCGGCTGCTGGCAGCCTCTGAAGCTGCGGCTATTTTAAGTTTGGCCTTGGCCAACTTTAATTTCAGTTGTGATATCTTTTCGTCGAGCTCTTCGTTGTCCTGCCGTAAACGTTCGGCTTCCGACCATGAACTTTCAAGGTTAGTTTTTGATTGAACCTGGATTCTGACTAATTCATTATGCAGTTCCTCTTTACTTTCTTCTTTAAGCTGTTGAAGGCGAGGGCATTCTTCATCTTCGTCATGAGTGGTATCTATTTTGAAGGATTTTTGCTGTACTGCAGTAGGCTTGAACGTATCTGCACCAAGTTGTAAGGATTTTGACAAAAGATCTCCTAGTGATTGTCTTCTCCTAATGCGGTTCACGTTCGGCGATGACTCGGTACAATCGGACCCGGACCCCCCTGACATTCTTCGAAGATGTTGCGAGTTGTTGGAGCCAGATGTTATCGAACGCCTAAACATGTAGGGCCGAGGAAGAGGTGATTCACATTCTTCAGTGCCCTCTTTAGTAGAACATATAAAAATTTGTGGCTGGTTGTCTTGTGCCCATCCTCTCGAACCATTAGCTGAAGTTCCACTGGTGCTTGGGTCATCATTACCAACTGACGGACTTTCATTGATTGACTCAAAGTTGTTAACTGACGCCCGTCGCTTGCTATAACTACCAGCGTCGGATAAATTATCTGCATCAGGTTGCTCCAGAAAACTTGACGTAGAAGAAAGACCACCTTTAATGCTCAATTCAGTAAGAAATATTTCATCATTCGTTGCGTCCATGGTGCTACAACGACTCCCGGCCCCCCAACCGACAAAATCCTCACTTTCTTCCACCTGGTCTTCATTTTCATCATTGTAATTCACTTGAAAAGTACATTCTTCCTCTTCATTCTCAGAAGAAGTGCTTCCCAAATCAAACGGATCTTTCTCACCATGATCCCACCCCATAAAAACTTCGGGAGGCTTATCCCCACCATTGGAGGTTCTGCCTTTGCCTTTCTCTTCTTCTAGCTGCCGTCTGTGGTTTAATCGTAGGAGGAGGGGGTCGTCTAATTCAATTTCTTGATCGGATGATCTGCGGTTCTCTACGCTGGATGTGGAGACGGATTTGCTGTTTCCTGTGGCTGTGGATGAGATTGTTGGGCGTAAATTTCTGAATCGAAACATGTTGCTGCGTTCGTTATAAGTGCTGCTGTCAGCGTAATTGTCGAATGATTTGGCCGATGCAAGCAAACATCACTTAGTTCTTAACCTGATATATCCAATAAAATTGCATCCATCGGAGACATTAATCCAAATTGGATACAGTACAGGTTACAAGAACCAGTAACCTGAGGTTATTAACCAAATAACCTAGGTTATTTTTAGTGGCATAAAATGACTCAGAAAGTACAAAAACGTGAGTCACGGGCTGTAGTATTTACAAAATAGATCGAAAGATACCGCAAGATACCAAAAGATACCTCAACATGAGACATCAGGCTTAACAAAATTTATGTTTCCTACTTGCCAATCATTTTTGCTGCATTGAAAACATGTATGTAAGCTTGATATCTACTGTATTAACTACGTAGACTATCTCTTGGTTATAACCTGGTTAGAACCTGCCATGAGGGCCTCTCAGGTTATAACCTACCTAAATCAGAGTGCCCAGATTACTAGAACCAATAACCAGGTTATTGGTTACTCAGGGTACAGGATATATTCTAAGTGATGTTTGGTTGTGATGGTTTTGGTGGAAATGAAGATGGTGTGAACAGTCAGATTGACGTGCAAAAATACCTTTATATAAATTTAATTAACACAATTTAGACATGCAATAAAAATTACACCAAAGGTAAAATCAAGATTTGGATCTTTTGGTGATGTTTCTTATGTCAAAATGATTCCTACAAATACTCTGATCTCCTTGTGTTTCTCCAAGAGTTGAACCCACGTCATCAAATCAATAAACATATATTGATTGACATCATTTAATCAGACAATCTCATACCAAAGNGCTTCGTCTGGCCAATTTGTTCTCTGTGATTTGCAGGGGGGAGTTTACAGCAATGCTGTTGTCCTAACTGATCCTGTTATCCTTTCCCGGAACAAAATGTATGGTGTTACAGATTTGGGACCTGAAGGCATCTCTTCTTTCTTTAGCAATCATGTTTGCAATGAATTTTGTAGCGCCGGATGGTCTAGACCCTCTGACCAGAGACGTTACTTCAGGCCTCAGCAGGGGACGAGTATGATGCGAGGGGGTACAAATGCTCACCAACATGTCCCTACGTTCAATGGATTTCGTTCCAATTTTCCGTACTGAAAGTGGGAGTTGACAGTTGACAAGCTCTGGTAAGTATCCGTGTTTCGGTGGCGGCTTTCAAAGCATTGCTAATTGGATTTATGCCAGCAAGCATTGCTCCAGAAAGCACAAATCAGGATTTATGTCACGGAAATGTAGGTTACAGCCATTAGTAACAACAATCATTACATGCTAATAATATACAATATTTTGGGTAGAGTTTTACCTAGTCAAAAATTATTTGAATCTTATCGAATCAAATGTAATTTAAGAAGGTGTTGAATGCTCCCGCTGAGACAAAGGCTAGTGTTGTCAGTAGATGTAGTATAGAGTTGTTAAATATGAAAGAATTATACCTGACCATATAAGTTGGCCATTTCTTTTCAGCCGAATTTTGATTATTGCATTTATGAAGTTATGTTTACCCACAACGACCAGTAAATCATCTGCTTTGTTACGTTTGCACAAGGCAATTGGCCTCCACCCATTCATCCAACCAATTAAATAATTACGACATACAATCAATGAAATACTGCAGCAGGTGCAAGATCCACAAAACGAAAGAGATATGTGTGGTTGGATTTATCCTTTGTTCCGCTGTGTTTGCTAGTGGCGTTAATACAATTTTCAACCATACAAGGAGTAGCCACCTGTCTCTGGAGGCTGTATGAAGTGGAGAGAACACAGTTGTTGATGGAGACAGGAATTTTGTTAGTAGGTACTTACTGACAATCCGGCAATCACTTCCAAGACTTTGCCCATCTTATTTTTTGCTTCAGATTTGTGGAGGTCTAGGAATCCCACGAGCTTATAAGACTCACTTTTACTAGCGCTCCAACTAATACAAATGGCCAACAACCATGGACGAATGCAACCTCGATCCTTCTTACAACAAGTTTAAGCCCCTTTGGGATGTTTTTGATGGAGCTATTCATTGTTGCTTTCAGTTATGGGCTTCTCAATGCCCTATTTCACTCTTGCTTCAGCACGTGGTGTGTG